>JAIPRL010002629.1:0-56795 GCA_025469235.1 Pemphigus obesinymphae
ATCAATATGAATGTCGGCAAGTCCCAGAGTGATTTCCACCAAACTCGAAGTTTTCTCTCGGTAAAAATCCGCTTTTAAATACGTGGCGATTCGATCCAATTGATTCATCACCACTGGTCGATGGATCAATGTTTTTAGCGCTATAGTTTCGCTAATACATCCTTCGAGACTCTGGAGGAACAGTAGGTTTTTGTGGCTCAACTGCACGCGACACCCGTCCTGTCGATGCGAATCGATCACGAGCATGTTCTCGCCGCGATACGCCATTTTCGATAGAGTAGCCACTTCGTCTTTGAGAAATAGTCTTTCTCTACTCTTCACCGGCCGGTCCGATATTATCGATAGAATATATCCCATCATCGAGTAGATACGACGCAGTAAGTCCACCGAAATACATACGTGCCGCGTAGAAGTTATTATACGAACGGCTACGTTGAAAGCGTTCGCTGGATCTAAGCCGATATTGATGAACTTTCTGTCGGTAAAATACGATAACAAAAGGTATTTAGACACTTATAAAACGACAAAAAACAGATTTAAACACTAAAAAAACGACAAAAAATGTATTTCGACACTTTTAAAATTACAAAAAACGGATTTTTACGCTAAAAAAAACGACAAAAAAGGTATTTAGACACTTAAAAAACGACAAAAAACGGATTTAAACACTAAAAAAAACGAAAAAAAAGGTATTTCGACACTTTTAAAATTACAAAAAACAGATTTAAACGCTAAAAAAATAATAAATAAGGTATTTAGACACTTAAAAAAGGATAAAAAAGGTATTTAGACACTTATTAAACGACAAAAAACGGATTTAAACGCTAAAAAAACGATAAAAATAGCATTTAGACACTTAAAAAACGATAAAAAAAAGGTATTTAGACACATATAAAACGACAAAAAACGGATTTAAACGCTAAAAAACGATAAAAAAGAGTATTTCGACACTTATAAAATTACAAAAAACGGATTTAAAGGCTAAAAAAACGATAAAAAAGGTATTTAGACACTTATAAAACGACAAAAAAGGTATTTCTACACTAAAAAAACGACAAAAAACGGATTTAAACGCTAAAAAAACTATAAAAATAGTATTTCGACACTTTTAAAATTACAAATAACGGATTTAAACGCTAAAAATACGACAAAAAAGGTATTTCGACACTTTTAAAATTACAAATAACGGATTTAAACGCTAAAAAACGATAAAAAAAAAAGTATTTAGACACTTAAAAAACGATAAAAAACGGATTTTTACACTAAAAAAACGACAAAAAAGGTATTTCGACACTTTTAAAACTTAAAAAACGGTTCGTCGGGCGGCTGCACGTATTTATTTGTCTGTTTGTTATAAATAACAGCATTGTCTTCGATATTGCCAGCCATATTTAGAAAAATTTTTTCGTTTAAATTATACGCTCGAAAAAAAATAATGCGAAACACGGGTGTAACTCTAGTACGTTCTGTGTAAACTAACGCATAATTAAAAATCGGTCAACCTTTATTGGCAAACGCGCGTGCGCGTCACTACTATATTATACTTAATTAGTGTAATGCAGAAATTGTTCGTACTATATGTGTTATTGGGAAAAAAATGGATGAAGCTTTTCGTGAAAATTTTTTGTTTACGTCAACGATATTGCGTAATAGACCGTGAGCGCGTATTATCACCTCGCTGTGATTTAAACGACTCTTACTTAACGTAGTAAATTTTTTCAAGATAAATACGCCGGATAACAGGACGCGGTCGTTAAATTTAATCGGTTCGCGGTCGGCTGGGGTCCGAGAGTCCGTCGACGAAGTTAAAAAAAATAAATATTATAATAATAATTATATTATATAACATTATGTCGATAACAATAATAAGTGTGAAATTCGAGAATAACGGCGGCGGCGGCGGGGTCCGCGACGGTGGTAGACGGGTGGGTGGGGAGGATTATTATGGTGTCCACGACGGATGCAGCGTCCACGTCGAAGGTAGACGGGCGGGTGAGGAGGACGATCGTGGTGTCCAACGCGGTCAACGGCGGAGGTGGTGGCGAGGAACGTGGCGAGACGGGGGAGGTTTCTCGGTCAGAGAGCGCAAAAATTAATCTGCGGACGTCCTCGCGACGTACGAGGGCGAGAGGGGGTGGGATCGAACCGTCTCCGCCGATTCTCACCGAATCCGAAAATTTCGGTAAAGGGTTACTTTTTGAAAAAAGTTGACAATTTGACAAATTTCAGGTATAGGGTTAAGTGTCACTAATTGGTTATTGGCTAATTGCTCTAGGTCAATTGGGGTCAAGTGGCCAATTATCTATGATTAATTGGGGTTAATCGATATTTAATTGGGGTCAATTGGTCACTTAGTGATGATTAATTGGGGTTAATCGGTTTTTAATTGGGGTAAAGTGACCAATTAGCGATGATTAATTTACCAATTAGTATGATTAATTGGGGTCACGTGACCTTTAGGGTAGGGTGGTGAAATCCTCTGGGAGGATTTGGGGGGGGGCAGAACAAGCTATTCTACCCTACTGATACATACTTATTTTCAGTCCCTCAAGTTATTATTTCTAATTTATAACAAAATATCAAAGTAAGATTTTTTCAAACATATTTTCAACAATTTTTCGGTAGTAGGTGTTAGGGATATAAAAAACGACATATTTTAAGTAAGTAAGTACCAAATATAAAAATAAGTAATTTAAGATTTTCCATCACAATGTAGGTACCTACCTCCCGGGTAGAAATTGTGGATTATAATTTGGTGTTGGGGCCGTATCCTACTATTATAGTAAACCAATGGTTTCAAAATGGTATTTAGTGTCTAAAAAATAAGGAAAACTGGTATCAATATGGCGTTTTTGAGTCTAGGTGTTTTGTATCCTGTTTAAAATTGATCGTAATTATAACCAACTTCACAAGCCTGTATATCTGGGCAGTTTTTTTTTTTTTTTGTTTTTTTTTGTATAATTATAAATTAAACATTTATAATATTATTTCTAAATTAAATCATTAGGTACCTACTCCCTATAATTAAGATATTATGCGTAGGTATAAGTAATAGGTATGCATTGGTCTAGACTCCAGACTCTAAATCATCTATAAATTCAAACAAAAATCACTATAATTATAACACTATACACACATACAGTTAATAAAAGTCATAAAATAGTATATTTGTTTCCTATAAATAGTAAAATCTGATTGAAAATTAAATATTGAAATTTTAAAGTTTATTACCTAAATGTAGATATATTTAATAAATTTACTAGTAAATAAATTTATTTTGCACCAATTAAAATTTCAAAATTAATTAATTAAATACGGGTAGTTTTGGTACCATAAAACATGTTCACTAAGATTGCAAATAATTTGAGTCACAGTAAATTTAGAACCAAATCACCTATTATCAAAATTAAAGTCAATAATATTTTCGAGTGCATCTGGTAGCTTTCTTACGAAAAATTAATTTCCAAAAGAGTTACAATTGTTTAAATATGCTAAAAAAAACAGTTGTTTACTTGCAGTAATATTTGGAAAAATGAAAAAAATAAAAGCTCCCAGGTGAACTTGGAAATATGGTTTTCTTTAGTTTTAATAATAGGTGTTATACTATTATAGTTCTAAAATCAATATGGAATCATTTATTTACAATCTAAGTAGATATATATTTTTAAGAAATATCGTAAGACACAACAATGAAAATTATATCGGCACAGGACTATTTGTAAATTACTTTTAAAATATATTTAAATACCTATTCATAAATAACTGGATTTTAATTTTTTTTGAAAATTCATAAAAATTGCCAACACAGAACTTCTTAAAAATCAAGTGTGTAGTGTCCTCTTAATATTTACCTACTTAAATTTAAAATGTACCTAATAATTTTTTTTTTATTGTAGCTAAATACACATTTTATTTCTACTGTAAATTTAATGTTGAATAATGGTTTAAATATATTTTAAATAATATATAAACATCGTACCTGCACATTACGATTTAAAGTAAAATAATCAATATACCTATATTTTATCTAATCCTCATCACATTTTTAATCATTATTATTTTTAACAATTTGCTTTTTATGCTGAATTTTAAAATGCTTTAAATATTTTGCCAATTGTATATTTATGTACAAAATATATAGGTAGGCACATAAGTATAGATAATACTAGGTACAATGCCATTTATCTATTGTAATATCTAATAAATTGTATTAATATACCTACCACGAGTTCCAACATAATTTCAACTCGTAATAGGTACGTGTTGTCGGTTCGATCCTTGTCGCACTGATGAAAATGTTTGCAAAGATTTTTATTATATAATTTACACTTTTTTATTTGAACCCTACAGTGATTAGAACACAATTTGGATACTAATGTCTGAGCTTGACACTTTTAATGGCTTTGTCGTATTCAAAATTCAATGTTGGTCTGGTGTCTGACGACTAACACCAGTCCAGAATCATCAAATTGAATCCATGACACCAATTGAACACCAATATTTCTACCCGGGTTATTATTTATCCAAAATCTGCATATTACCTTGGTCCTAGGTATCTACCTATCTATTTATTCTACTAAAAATGTTTATACATATATATATAACAATAATAATAAAGATACGTGATTGTAAAATCAATATATTACATTATTCGATTTGCACAGAAAAAGAATTATAAATAAACGATTCCATAACTTTTAACTGCTATATACCTACTATAATTTAAAATATGGAAAGTTTTTGTAAGAATTGTACCTATATATAGGTAGGTAGGTACCTATCCTGAAAGATAACGAAGTTCCTGCATAGGGTTTTCGTTATTGAGAATAATAATATATTAATATATAAAATGGGAGCCACCCATGTATATACATCACCACTTTGTCAACGGAAGTTTATTCTCTCGATTCCATCCTATTCAAGAATGGCAAAATGGCCGAAAATCATCGCAAGATGGCTATTATTTTTGATAAATTGTTTTCGTTTCCCACACATAAGTGCCGGTTGGTCGGTTACCTATGACGTCATGTGTATACTCATGCGCAGTCCTTGCGCGTAAACCCAATCTAACCTATGCACCGACTGCCGAGCTTCGTCTATTCATCGGTCTGTCAGCCGATTACTGAACAGTGACCATTTCATTTGTGCTGTTTACGCCATACGATTAACACTCGTTTGTCTTCGTTCTTTCCTTCAAAGGTAAGTATTTATATTTTTTATTTTTCCCGTTCGGTCGTGTCGTCTTTTGGAAACAATTTGTTAAATCGTATCACTGTTGGTATCCGGTATTGAAAATCTAGTAGTATAGGTTTTGCAAAAAAAAATTTTAAATGATACCCAAAATCATAATCAAATTGGAAACAATGAAATCGTAATATTTTATTTCTTCATGAAATATTTTTCGTTTTTATTCTTCATGTTACATATATATATAAATAGGCACATACACATCATAATAATATTAGGTAGGTAAATATAATTCTGGCTACCACCCATTTTAATTTTCTGTGTGTAAGCTCAGTAAGTGAACCTTCACGTTGAATCTTCAACCCATGTTAGATGCAGTTACGTAGAAAAGTGAAGGACCGAATATACCGAGCCACACAAGAAAAGTCAGTAGCCTTTTCATTTTTAGATTCTGAGCAAAGCTAGGAATATATTCGATTAATATTAATATTATTTGTATTTATATCTGTATCATTTTCTTTTTGAACAAATTCATAAGTTTTGAAATTACGAGCTTTATTTATAGTATCTATTAGTTCTAGTTTATATTTCATACAATATAGAGGTAACTTTTTATTTTTCGGTAGTTTTCTTAAGAGAACATCGTACCTAAAATTTTTCAATAAAAAACTTGCAAACATTTTTATCAACTTACAAACATGTTAGAAACATGAATCAAAAAACAAATACGCTATAAAACCTATGCAACCTTTTTCAATTCATTGATTTTTTTAATATTTATAGTTATTGAAAAAATCAAAGAAATAGATTTTTAACAACTCATAAAACATGTAAAAATTCACGTATCAAAAATTAGGCTACATAGGTCCCTATATAATTTTATTTTTTTTAATTAATTTTTTTATTTCATCTTTCTACGATATTCTCAAGTTGTTAAAAATTAAAAATGAGTAATTGGGGTTTTTAACAAATATCGCACTTACACAACAATAAAATATGATATTGACAATTTTAAAATATATTTAAATATAGGTATTAGCATTGTTAGATTTACATTTTTCTTAATATTTCATAAAAATTACCTATCCAAAACCCCTTAAGGATTCGATATACGGCGTTCTCTTAAGCTTATATAAAAACTAACTTTTATAATGAAATTTTTTTTAATGGAAAATTCAATAAACATTTTATTAAAAAAATTTGTTTTAAAACTCAATTAATAGATATTACAAATTACATTAATAATTTAATGTATACTTATTATCATTTGTATTGTATTTATTTTATTGTTATGAAAGCAAAACTCAGGATTAGTTTAAATTTTTTTTTTTAATTAAATACAAACTCTAATGATTGATATCGCTTATATTTTGGTTCAATATCAAATATTAAATGGTAGATATTAAATAAAATGAGTATTTTAAATTGTAAGAAGTATATTTTAAGTAGGTATAATGGAAAATTATTAAAATTGAAACAGGTTACAAGGCTATTATTATTATAATATATAATTTATAACTTTTTAAGTGTCTAATAAATTAAAACAATACATATCTAGGTATAACAACAATTTTTTTTTTTTTTTTTAATAATTATTGTTTAGATAATAACCGGTGGTGCAATTAGCTCTAAAATCTTAATAAAAAAACGTTAAAACCAAAAAAGGAAAAAAATGGTTAATATCAATTATATTTGAGGAGAAGCTAAGTCCCCCATCTAGTTGTGCCACTGAATAATAACCATTATTTATATGAGTATTAAATTAACAATAATAATATAAAATTCAGAAAATCAGAAATTTTAAATTACATGCTTAATAATAATCACAAATAGGTATGCTTTCTGACCCAACCTCTAAGAAAACTTGTTTTAGATTGGGTGAGTCTTGATAATATTACATTATAATTATATATTAGTTAAATGATAATAATAAAATGCAAAATTTAATTTATTTTTAAATACAATTACACATAATTAATATGTATTAATTAAACGTTATAAAAATTAATTAATTACATTTTTTAATGTACAACTTGAAATTAATAGCAGAAGGAAAAGAGTCAAGATCAATATTTGTATCACGTAATAGATTAATTCCTATATTTAAGGGTGACATTAATCCAAATAACTTATTACATTTATAGGGATTTATGTTTATATAATAATAGAAAGTAGGTGGTTACTATGTAGTATTGATAGATTATTTACATTTAACGGTTTATATATATATATAAATTATTTATATATATATATATTATATTACATTTTATAAATTTTGTTTATAAACAATAAAAAAAAGTTTTGGTACCAACAAATTACTAAAATTGTTTTTAATGAGCATAATTTGATAAGACTGTTGAAGGGAGGGGTATATCATAAAGATGGGAAAATAAAAAGAGGGACCAAAGAAACTTAGCCCCATATGGAAAATTTCTGGACATGTATCCCCTATCTAAAATTTGTCTTTAATTTTGGCTTGTCCTTCAGTATTATTATTTTCCTTTAGATTCAATTTTAAACATAACTCTTCAACAAATGATATGCAAAAATTAAAATATCCTAAGATTAAACTCTAATTGTATTTATACTTTAAAAAAATAGTCTTATGATTTTAATTTTAATTTTACTTTAAATTGACAGAAATTGTATTTACCATAGTTATAAATATATATATATATATATATATCATTATCTATATTTATAAATTGAGTATCTATATATCAATTATTCAATTAATGTAAATAAAAGAAAATTCAAATTCGCAAATAAATTACATTTATTATAAGTAAATACGTACTTTGGCAAAATACATTTCTCTCTTCAGTGCAAAAAAAATAAATGTATGTTTGTGAAGATATTTTACACATACTATCCTATTTATTATGTTAAATTACATATTTTGGTATCTATATAATTATTATATTATATATTTTATGTGTATTATTAATAATTTTGAATAATAATTTAGGAAAATCTTGTTATACATTATTCTATACCTAATATATATATATAAATTTATTAAAAAATTATTATTGATTAAATTTTCATGTGTATTTAATATAATTTTTATAACTACCTAATTTACTTAGTATTTAAAATATTAAAATAATAATGATAATCATGCAAATTAATATATTTCTAAGTTTCATTAAACTATTAGTTTAAAGCTTTATTCGATTATTAGTTAAAATACTGATTAAAAATATTTGAATTTGCATATTTTGAATAAAATAAATAAACTTTACCTCAAACTCTTTGAATATGTTGAATGTGGATTTTATTTCTTAAATATTTTAAATAAATTAAATATCCCTTTAGTGTAACCTACAGTAAGTCCTACAGTGTCCATCTTTATCTCTATATATTTAGGTAAAAATGTAAATTATTTCACTTTAACACTTATATATAATTATATTTAACACCTAAATTAGTTAATTAGTTAAGCTTAAAATTATATAGAATATCTTTACAATAATAAAAATATCAACATACTATATTTTAAAATCATATAGGTACCTTTATTTTTAATATATATTTTAAATTTTTTTATATGTCCTTAAATTTGTGTTATTAATCATTTATTGTACTAACCCAGCTAATTCTGAGGTTATAAAATGTTCTTTTTTTAGTTACATCAATTATTATAAACTTAAACATGTCGAGCATTGGTATCAATGGATTTGGCCGTATTGGCAGATTGGTCTTGAGAGCTTCATTGGAAAGGAGTGCCAGTGTTGTAGCCATCAATGATCCATTCATTGGTATTGATTATATGGCATACTTGTTCAAATATGATTCTACTCATGGACCTTTCAAGGGAGAAGTTTCGGTTGATGGAGATTATCTTGTAATTGGAGGTAAAAATGCATTATTACTTTTATTAATAAATATAATATAATATAATCACTTATAACAAACAATGTAGTAATTACAAAAGTATTAATTAAATAATAAATATAAAAGAATATTGTTTATAATAAGTAATCTGTTACAATAAATAAAATTTATATTAATATTTCCCTTCAACTTTGTTATAAATAATTAATTTTAATTATATATTGATTTAATTAGGAATTTGTATTTTGTTTTTAAATCATTAGGAAAGAAAATCATGGTGTTCTCTGAACGTGACCCTAAGACCATCCAATGGAAATGTGCTGGTGCAGAATATGTAGTAGAATCCACTGGTGTATTCACGACCATAGAAAAAGCTTCTGCTCACTTGGTAGGTGGAGCCAAGAAAGTTATTATCTCTGCACCAAGTGCTGATGCGCCCATGTTCGTCTGTGGTGTGAACTTGGATTGCTACAATCCATCTATTGAAATTGTATCCAATGCTTCATGCACAACTAATTGCTTAGCTCCATTAGCCAAGGTTATAAATGACAACTTTGGAATCGTCGAGGGTCTTATGACCACTGTACACGCTACCACTGCTACTCAAAAAACAGTTGATGGCCCATCTGGAAAGGTTTGCAATTTAAAAATTGTACTCACTGATGAATAACTTATCTAAATTTCAAAACTTTGCATTTAATAGTTGTGGAGAGACGGCAGAGGTGCTGCCCAAAACATCATACCTGCAGCTACTGGAGCTGCCAAAGCTGTTGGTAAGGTTATTCCTGAGCTTAATGGAAAATTGACTGGAATGGCATTCCGTGTTCCAATTGCTAATGTTTCCGTTGTTGACTTGACTGTCAGGTAAATTAGAAATATTATCTAGTATTAATTCAATTTATTAAAAGCCGTTTTCATTTTAATTAACTTATTGTTAATCATGTGGTAAAAGATTATCTAACTATGGCTATTATATAATTGTACATTACGATGCGCTTATATATATGTATTTCTAAATATATTTTATTATAATAATTCACTTACATCTAAACACTATTTTTGGGAATACAAAGAAAATTTTTATTTGTTATGAGTGTATGACCAAATAATATTTATTTAGATTTTTAATATTTTAGTGGAGATAAAAAGATAACAATAATTATATAATAAACACACATTGGTATTTTATTATATGCAATGTATAATATTGTATCAAATATGATTAGAGAGAATATCTCACTCATCATTGACATAGAAAAAAACGATAAATCTATTTAAATTATATTGAATGTGTGAATACAATTTTTATATATAATATAATAAATTGTAGTTCTATATAATTTATTTTATTTTTTTTAGTACCCAGATAACACTGACACTTTTAAAAAATACTTCAAAATATTATTTTAGGCTTTCAAAACCAGCATCTTACCAAGTCATCAAGGACACAATTAAGGAAGCCAGCTGTGGAACTTTGAAGGGAATTTTAGGTTACACTGAAGATGAAGTAGTATCATCTGACTTCATTGGCAATACCCACTCATCTGTCTTTGATGCTAAAGCGGGAATTTCATTGAATGACCAATTTGTCAAACTCATCTCATGGTAATAGATTAATTTAAAAGAAAGACCACTATTAATTATTATTATTTTCAGGTATGACAATGAATATGGTTACTCCTGTCGTGTTGTAGATTTGATAAAATACATGGAAAAAAAAGATGATGCTATTAAGACTTGTTCATACTAATAGAAAAAACTACATATTTCTGTCTATTATGTATGCCTAAATTAAAATCCAACTTGTTTTATGTAGAAAAAATAAAATGTAAAAACATTAAATTAAAAAAAAATATATACCTCAATTATCAATGTAAAAAGAAAGAATAATTTTAAGTAAAATAATATAAATATAATTTTTATATGTTTATAAATATTTCAAGAGTTAATTTTTGCTATTGATTAGAATATTTTTCTGCATACTCTACTTTATTCTAAGTATTTTATTATTATTCTATTTTTTTTTCAAATTCAACATATAAGAAGACACTACACCTAGATTTATCGAATTCTAAAATGGTCTTCGTATTTCCATAAATGAATAGTGTTAAAGTAGTTTGATAAAAAAAAAAAATTTAAAAAAAAGATTTTTATTCATTTGAGTCTTCATAAAAAAATCTGTACATAAATTTATTTTTAATTTTATCAAATGAAAACACAGTTAACCTTATCATTTTAAATTTTTTTCTGAAGTATTGTTTGTCTAAACTTATTCCAAAAGCCACAATTATGGAAATTCGTGAGCATGTTTATTACAAAATATAATAAATTATTTGATTGGCATGTGATTACATAAAAATAAAAATAGTATTAACACATGACTATTTTTAAATTACATTTATTTATTATTCAATTTTAAAATTTTCAATTATTAATAAATTTCATAAAAATTGACTATACAGAACGCCTTAAAGAATGAATTTATCATGTACTAATACTATGTACAATGTACAAACATCTTAGGAATACAAAATAAAAACATATAATAGAATGTTATTATATAGAGTTGTAATGCCTTAAATATCGATTTATATATATATATATATTTGTATTTATTTTATCTCTATTTAAAAATTATTTTTTAACCACTTATGAAATATGTAAAAAGGAGTATATCAAAATCTGATATAAATACATAAAAAAGAACAATAAAAATTGATAGTGACATTGCATCATATTACTTTACAATTAATTGTTTTCTGTTATTTCAATATTTAAAAATGTAATTAAATTATGTACAATAGTATTAATCTTATAAAGAAAATATTTAGTTTATTTAAAATGTTTAGGAATTAAAAAAAAAATGTATATATAGGTATAAAAAAAAACTTTTTCGAAACATATTGATGGTACAATTTTTACTAAGGCTCAATTTAGTTTTTTTTTTATTTAAAAAAAATAATACCTTTATGTTTATAAATGTTAGTTTGATAAACTAATATGCGATATACTTCTAGATTCAATATTCATTTAACATTGCAGCCTTTTAAAAGGAGACTTTTATTTTGTATTTAAAATAAGTATTTTAGGTATTTGAAAACATTTCAAGGACTATATTCAAAATATTTATTAGAATACTTAAAAAGTGTTTCAGTATTGTTTAGTTTATTAATCATTCCTTATAAAATATATACCCTGTATATCTATGATTTATATATTGTTTAGATAAGCATAAAAATTAATATCTATAAAAACATCATATAAGTATACTTTTTTATTATAATAATTTTTTTTCAAACCTTAAAATCTGATCTATTATCATTAATTATATTATACATTATATAATTTGTGGTATGGGTTATTAGATATAAATAATAACAAAATATAGTTTGTTTTTAATAATTTATTGATTATAATTAGGAAACGAAATTGTATAGCATTTTGCATATTATTTTGGTTAGTCCAAAAAAGATAGATAAGTGAGATAGAAATCCGTTTCACATACTCGAAAAGAAAAATATACTATTTTTATTTTGTATATTTGGGTATTTTTATTAATTAATGCATATTTTAACATTTTAATATTTTATAGATCATATTATTGATTAAATTAAGCAAATATAATAATATAATTAAACATTTTTTTATAATGTCAACCCATTACAACTATGAAAAAAACTTTATATACATACATATATGTACATATTTTATTTTTATTTCATTTTTATAATTTTCGTATATTTCTGTGCTTATATAATTACTCTTATATATACTCGGTATATTAAATAAATAATAATCATTATAAATATATACATTTTAAAGCATATTTGTGTTATAAATGCATATTTTATGATTTTTTTTGAAAATAAATGCATACATTAACATTTTTAAGTAATTTTTAATACATAATTGCATATTGTTAAGAGCATATTTCACAGTTTTTTAGGTTATATAAATCCATTCCCTAATTATAATACATATATTATATGTGCATTTATTACTTAATATTTAGTAGGCATTTTAATATATATTTTATTTATAAGTCCATTACGCATGATATTTTGCTTTATGTTGATTTATTTTATAATTAAAATAATAAATTATTCTATAATTAGCATAGGTAAACTTTATTGTCACTCTTATTATACCTTTTATATAAGTAGGTACTCATTTCTTTTTTTATCTTCATAAATCACTCCACTCATTCGTCTTTACATTCACACTAATTATCTGATCTATCTTCATATCTAATACCCAAAATTCTAATTCATTCATTATTTTAGGCCTCACCAATGTCTTATAAAATTTAGCTTTTAATATAATTGGGGTTTTTTAGTAACATAAAATAACTGATGCTTCTCTTCACTTCATCAATCCTCATTTAAACCTGTGTTTCATATCTTTCTCAAAACACCATCTTTTTTGTAGAACAGATTATAAATACCTTTTACTCCTACTAATTCTTATTTCTTTACCTTGAGAGGTCATATGTGTTATTATGTCCTAAAAATGGGTTCAAATAGTGTAGTGGATCACAAGAATCATTTGTTAATGTGCTAATTGTTTTCTATATATATATATATTTTTTTTTTATTAAAAAATACAAATATTGAAAAATAAGAATCATGTAAAAAAAATAATATTAGGTAAAAATATGACGACTGCACGCAGTCATTAAATACTTTTTTTTCTGTGGACATGAACAGTGAGCATGACGGATGAGCACAGTCGGTCGGAAACAAAAATGTATTTATTTTTATTTTTTTCAGGACCGTAATTATTGAGTACAAAAAAAAATTCAAAAATAATTACTTTTAAAAAAATGGTTAATTAAAATAGTTAAATCATTATATGGTAAACTGGTTAAATTTAAAAATGAATGAAGTTACCAAAAAAAAGCATTCATAGCTCAATTAAAAATCTTATTAAGAATATGCATACAAAATATGAAGGAAATCGGACAGTTAATTCGGCAGGTTATCACGCCCACCACCTTGAAAAACAGCATTTTGATAAATACACATTTAAAGTACCTTTAGGTACCTATTAAGAAGATAATATACATGAGTATTTTATTATTATTATTATACTTCATTATTAGCATTAAAACACATTTTCACTTTTTAAGTAGGTACTCACAACTCTGTCCTAGTTATCGTAAGAAAATTGAAAATTGAAAAAGAATGTCATAGATGAAAATATTTAATATGAACAAACATTTTGATTAAAATAATTATTTAAAATATGTTACTAAATTTAAAAATTGGTAATTTAATGTGCGTGCATGGCAGGTGCGATTATCGAGCAGCAAGACTAAATTCGTTCAAATAGGTATAAGTATATCAAAATATGTAAATAAAAAATTAATTATTTAATGCTGAGAAATGTATATGACCCCTTAAGAGCTACCTTCCACTATTCAAGTTTAGCATTCACTTCATCCAGACCAGAGGCCCTGGGGCAACAAAAAAAAATGCCCTATTATAATATAATACAAATTTAATGCAATATAAAAACAATTTTATTTTTAATTTAAATTTGAATTTTTTTCCTGGATTGTGACTGCAAATTCTTTAATAATATTTAAATTGATGCTGGAAATTAGTTCACTTTCAATGTTTAATACAGCCAAAGCATTTAGACGATCATCATTCATTACCGATATCGAATAAATTTATATCCTTCTTAGGATTACAAATGATCTTTCCAAAGAACGATTTGTTGCTAGGTTACATAAAAACATTCTGAATGTAACGACAAAAATAAAAGAATTGATTAAAATGATACCTTATTTTAAAACTAAAAAAAAATAATAATAAATTGATATTAAAATACATTTTTATTTCATTTTATATGGTTTTTGTTATTTTTATTATCTTTAACTTTTACACAACATGCAAAAGTAGTAGAAATTAATTAATGATCCTCTATAGTTAACACCATGTTAAAATATATTTAAAATAATGACAACTAGTCGTCATATCACGTTTTTCGTTCAGTCAAGTTTGAACAGAAAAGTGAACGTGTGTAACCACCTTCAAGCACAAACTTAACTGAAGTCTTTCGTGTTCAGTCCAAATTTGAACGAAAAACTGAACATGTGTTGGCACCTTTACACACACAGTAATGACCTATACCATAGATTAAATATATACATATATATTTAATCTATGCCTATACATACTCACACTAACATTAACGACGGTTTAAATGTCATACATCAACAATAAAACTACATGAGTATAAGAATTTTCTAAAAAACTAATAATAATATATTATACTCCTTAGAAAAGACGTGTAATAAAACACCCTTAAGTGAATTATTGAGAGCTGTAGATTACCTATTGTTATAATCCCTCTACAATTGAAAAATACTGAGCAATCTATTGGTTGTTTATTATTCAAATAAGTAGCAAGTGGTATACAATATTTGTTGTAAAATACACGTATGCATCATAATTTTAGGTATACAAAAATTAATTTATGTTTAATGATCTAAATATATTAAGGTGAATGGAAGCGGCATATTTTTTTGGTGATATAGACCTAATGCCTGACAAAATTTAGGGTAGGTACTTAAAATGTTCCTACTTTAATTCTGTAAAAAGATTTGAATTTATTGACTTTTCTAAGTTATTGTGGGAACCGATTTTTGATATTATAATTAAAGTATGTAAAAATGTCAATATGTACCTATTTAATTTAATTTTTAAAAATTGGATCATTTAATAAAAAATCGACTTTCACAATAATCCAGCAACAAACTTTTTACATGATGTGTTTTCAAATAATTTACTATTTTTATCTATGTACCAGAAGTAAAATACCTATTACATGCCTATACAAAACTCCTTAGAAATGGATCGCTTTCAAACCCATTAACAAGCATTATATATGTAATTTTTATTTATTGCTGGAATGTAGAAATAAGTTTTAGTTAAAGAATTAAATGGTTTTTTGCTCTCCTGTAAAGTAGCAAAAGTAAACATGTTTTGTTGCCGTTAATGTAACAATATGAAACTTTTAAAATATTCAAATACACAAAATAAATATTTATACATTTTTTAATTATAAAAATTACAACTTTTTATAATAATTTTAATTAATTTAGGATATGAATACAAATAGGTAATTCAAAATAATTAAAACTATAAAATCAAAATTGTATTTTGTTTTGAAATATTTTCAAATCCATATTTGTACTGCAATGGTGAAATCCAAATTACAAATAGGACATTGTTTTGGATCAATATGACTGGAGCAATCAGCACAATCCGAATGGTGACCACAAGGGAGAAATTCATGTGTCTTGCACTGGTCTTTACATATAACACATGATTAATTTTTATTCTTATTCAGTAGAACACTAATTTCTGAAACTGCCACAAAAGGTATGTTTAGAAGTTTCTCTGCTTGTCTTATTGCTTCGTCTGCTCCAAAGGCTTGTAAAATGAAGTCATGCCTTCAGGAATTATAAAATCCTCTTCATTCCCTAAAATTAAAGAAAATAACTTAGTAATTTTCAAATTTAAATTTAATAACAATAATATGGTATTACATATGATATTATAATCATCATGCTCTAGTGTATAGTATCTTGGTATATTGTCTATATTTTCTTCTTCTTCATTTACTATTTTTGAATCAAAAATTATTTTGGTATTAGATACAGGTGAATCAATTATTTGTATATATAAATTTTACTATACAAAATTAAAATATATTTACCATTTTCAATAAGGTTTCTTCAAGTAGTTGATGATTATCTGCCACTAAACTCAGAATTTTCCAGATATTTGATTTTGATTGGATGGGATATTCGTTGACCTCTTGCCAATTGTTTAGTGGTCAAATGGTTTTTTGAACTTAATTTTTTCAAATTTTCTTAATTAAATAATAAAAAAAGTTATGGAATTATCAGTAATTTTTTTCATTTCCAAAATTAATATTAGATTCTAACAGTTACCTATATAAATATAAATCGCTTACCTAAAAATGTCCACAAATTTGGATGAATCGTTTGAAATTTCTCCCTTAATTGACCATGAAAGGATTCTATTTTATTATTTGTTCTTCTAGGAAGTCCATATACCAATAATACTTCGGGTCCTTTTATCCTTAACTAAAACTTAAAATATAAAATGAAGTATATTTAATAAGTATATACCTATATAAATTTAAATATTTAAAAAGTATTTTAGTATTTAATTATTTTTGTTCGACACTTATACTACTCACTGTGAATAATAAGTAAAAAAGGGATTTAGACTTACATTATTATCCCTAGCATATCGTCGAATTATTTGGTAGCCTTCTTCGATATTATTTGGTGGTAGTAATGCTAATACAAATATTATTTTAATACATGGCTGTGCTTCTTGATTACCATATATGTAATGTGATAGTCCAAGACTTAACTAACTAAACACTGAAAAAGTAATAACACAATAATTATATTAGGTAAAATATATATTGTTTAAACACACAAGATAATGCCTTAATAAATTATAACAAAACCACTTAAATATACCTATATGTAATGAAACCAACAAGAATTTTTAATAGCTTGTGGCTTAAAAGTTATAAATATAAAAATTAAGGCTAAACAGCTCTGAATGCATTATGCAAGGCTGTTTCGAAATCCATGACACAAATCGGTTGAATATCTGGAAACAGAGCCTTATATTTTCTCAGAACAAAAGTATAAGCATTTTCAGTCTTTGATTCCTATAGAATGTATACCTATGATGGGGATAGACTAAAATATAAATGTTATTAGGATTTATCTTTTTTCTAATTTGTTTTACTAATTTAGAACTTACGTGATTTTAAATAATGAGATGCATAATAAATAATTGCCAGCATGTTGGCCTTGATGGCACAATTTTGAAGGTATTATCTGCATGGAACTCTCTTCCACCTTGGCCTAAAACTTCTCGAACCAAGTTCAAACACCCAAATATGATTGAGAACTTCCCTTCATCATCCATGGAATAGTCTTGATAAAAAGAGTGACCACAACAAATATAAAGTTCTTGATTTGCTTCTAAAAAGTCTGCCAGTGCATGAAATATAGGAGGTAATATTGGTACAACTTTCCTACGAGCTTATCGCATAGAAGTCTCAGCTATTGGCCAAGAGTATTGTTCTGCTGCTCTTACATGCTTATTATTTTCAATAATAAAAACTAAATAAAAGATGAAACATAAAATATGTATTTTCTAATTAAATCATAAGTAGGTATATTCTAAATTTAAATAAACATGCATGATAAAAAAAAATACCTTATAGATTCTTCATCATAAATATTTCTTAAGCTCACAGTTTCATTTACTGCTCTATTTCTTAATATACATCGAAATTCTTTTTTTAACTGTATGAGCTCATTTTCTAAAAGATTTGGTTGGTTGTGAATGAACTGAATTATTTAAAATAGTACCATCAGCTAATCTTTTTGCTGTACCTTTGCAATACTTTTGGCTACATACTAAATAGGTACCTAAAAATCATAGACTAGTATTATTATTATGTGATTAATATGTATAAATTATAGATATAATTTACTATTAAAAAAAAATAGTTTGAATAAATGTGTTTTTATTAAGTAGGTACCTACCTATATTTTAAAATTATATTATTTTGAAAATGTATAGAGTAGATTTTAAGGTACTTAAAACAAAAATAATGGTTATTTAAATTATTTTCCAGAAATTGTATTCATAGTTTTATAAAAATAACAGTAGTAACTATAGGTACCTATTTCAATATACAAATGGTATTTAAATATACCTGTTAGGTACCTACTTACATATTTAAATATTTTTAAAATTATATACCTAAGTACTTACTTTTAAAACAAAGTTGGTATTAAAATTATATACATTATACTTACATATATTTAATATCAAGTTTAATATAGTCCGCACTCTCAATTTGGGAGAAATACAAAAGTATTTATTTTAATATATATGAGTAGGTACTTGTGACTATTTACAATTATTACCTATATTATATAACCAAAGTCACAATATTATATACTTTTATTTTGCTTATACGTATTTCAACAACTAAGTTGTCACCTTCAGCACGTACCAACAACAATAAAGTAAGTATTTATTCTTCATAATTTTGGATTTTTTAACATATTATAGGAAAGTCATAATTCAACACATGAGCATATAATGATGTTAAAAATTAGAGCAAGTTCTCGTCTTTTTTTTCTATGTATACCTATTTTATTTTTCTATGATTAATCTACCAAAAACCATATCTGAATTACAAAAGTAAGTATTACATGGTTATTTAACAAATATCATGATTACATAACAACGAAAAGTGCTACTGACATAGATCTATTTTTAAATTACAAGATTTTTATTTTTCTTAAATATCATTAAAATTGCCTATACAGAACCCCTTAAAAATCGCATGTGTGGCGTCCTCTAAAGACATTTGCTATACACGGCATTTATTCCGCCGTAAACCCAGAATACGCGTCTTTGAAATGTACCTACATTATAGAATTTAAATGGGTAGGTACCTAATTAAAATTGTCTTACATATTATAATATAATACATAGCTACCTTTTAGTAGGTACATACTATATAAAATGCAATATTTAAGTAGGTATTGATAATTGTATTACATAGGTAGGTATATTAACGAAGTATAAAATAATTTAATTTACATTAAATCAAAAATAATTTAATAATACATATTTAGTAGTAGTAAGTATCTGCATATTAATAAACCAATACCTATAGTTACACAATTATTGTATTATTGAATAAATAATAAATAGAATATAAAAACCCGGCGGATATTCGTTACCTACTCGTATAGTCGCATCTCATACAACTATATGCGTGGTTGCGTTTTTATTACATTGACGGTCGAACGATAATTTGCAGTTTTTCCACAGCGTCCAAATCACGAAGGATTGTAATCGTTGTGTATAGCTGCTCTAATCTAAATCAATGTTATTTCAAAAACGAAATTGGCAATCGCAATATAATATAGATTATAGGAGTATTACATGTTATATATGTGGCTATATAGGTACGTGCTCCGAGTATATATAATATAATATAGTTGAATGCTAGGTAGGTAATGTTTACAACATAGTAGGTATATAAAAAATTTAATAAATTATAATATAAATTACGACAATACGACAGAAACCTAAACTGTACCATTTTTTTCAAAAATGTTATCACTTTCGTAAACACTATGCGTCTATTCTGCCATAATTCCCATGTTATAACTTATAACTAATATACTGTGATTTGTATTTAAAACCATAATGCTAAATATAATATATACTTACAAAATTAATAAGTGCATAGTGTTTATTATGTGTTATGTCGTATACCTTATATCTACATACTTATCTGATATCAATATATCATTACATTATTATTTATTATAATATAGGTACCATATTATGTATTTTTCAATAAAATATAACAATATATTATAAAAATAATTTATATAACGACGCACGCGAATAAATCGCCAAGAGTAGATTTAAAATTGTATAATATTTTACTTACTTGATAACTATCGTCTGCAGTCCACCGATTGTCAAATCACACGACGACAATAAAATAAATGACAAACAAAACCCCATAATACGAAATACAAATATCAAACACAATACTTTTTTTTCTGTGGACATGAACAGTGAGCATGACGGATGAGCACAGTCGGTCGGTATTACCGTCAGGTAGGTATTCTGGTATTCAGAAATATTATGTAGAAATAAACACTATTTTCTATCATAATTTAATATAAATACACACCTATTGACTACTACCTATATATTTACGTCAAAAATATCTACATCATGACTTATACTACAGTATATATTGAATATTACATTTATATCGTATAATATTATGTACCTTTGTATATTTATATATATATTTCTCTGTATTTTATAATTCATATTATATTTAATTTAATTTTATAGTTAATAATATCTACACACACATGTAGGTACGTAGCCAGGATTTTGTCCATAAGGATTACCAATATTTTTTTGGCCTCTTTCATTTGAATATTTGATGAACGAAATAATTCCGGTCAATAGTTGATGGAAGCAACTCGATTGTGGGATAGAATATATTATTGGATATTATGTTGAATTTGGTAGCAATTTTTTTTTTTTAATGTATAATGTAATATATTATAATGGCAAGATACATAAACACCTATACCTACTTTGTGAAAATTTAAAACTTTTAAACCTCTTTTTTCGGAATTATGAGGAAATAACTTGTTATTTTGCTTTCTCGATTTAGGCGTTTTATAAAAGTAGACAAATTATAAAATAACACCTTAAATGTACCATTTTGATCACATTATACTACCGAAGAATTCAGGAATTGATAGGTACCTATACCTATACCTATACCCTATACACATCTAATGATTGGATCACTGACAACTCCAGGGGTGTAGTAGGTAAATTGTGCTTTTGCTGCACCTAAAACGTATATTCTCGATTTGTATGTAATATTTAAATTAAATTGATTTTAAAATATTTTTCATTATGCACTATAATATTCTATTTCGAAAAAATTACAAATTATTTATCCAAAATTTTCTCATATTCCTCCCATAGTCCCATTGACAATACCTTCCAAAATCCTCTATAATCCTTTAAAAATGAATTATCGACTTTAAAGGTAAATTTCCAAGTATAAAAATGAAATTTGTGATTCTGCCTATTTTTATACGACATTGTAATGGGAAAAAATGGGCCATTTACAGCAAAGTAGGTATGGTACTATATGTATGGTACTATATGGTATGGTACAATATGGTACTATTATAGGACTAGTTAGCATTTTCGCTTTTATCTAACATAAAATCCTATATAGATTAGATCACCGAAAAAGTGTTCTGGCCAAAAAGATTTTTCTGGGAAAAATAATAATAAGAAATAAAACTCACTATAAGTGAGCTAGTGGTTTCCCTTGCAATACTCAGAATTTAAAAAGGTACATAACGTATAATTAGTACCAAATAAATTATAAATATGTTTTGATACATTTAAATGTAGATTATATAATTTATAGAACTTCTATTGATAATACAAAATAAGAGTTAAAAAAAACTGTTAGAATTAATTTGAGCCTCCGAGCAACTGATTTTTTTAAGGAAGCCCGGCCCCTTGGGTCCCAGCGTTTGGCTACGTGCCTAACACTACCTATATATATATATATATATATATATATATATATATGTATTTCTTATTATTTAGAAAAAATAATCATTTAACATTAGATAAGACAATTTTATAAGTAGGTTCCTAAATCTAAAACATGCTTTTGTGTTATATTCCTAAATAACTAACAATATTTTAAAATTCTGTCATCATATCATACAAAGGTACATACGTATATAGGTATCTACATTATATATTTATACTAAGATACCTACCTATACTATATCTCCATGCCTAATATATACAAGAGATATACGTTGAACTTAAAAAAATATATAGGTACGTATATATTTTTTGTAAATAAAATATTTATGATACACAATTTAAAATTACAAAAAATTAAACCACTTTTATTAAAATACAATGGACGAAAATTAAAATTGTGCCAACATTGAATATATATAGTTCTCTCGAGTACGGAGTAAGTATAGGTAATGAAGAATCTACTTATATGTTTTCAAAATTCTTATCGAGGTACCTACATATCTATCTACATCTTGTCGAACTGTCAAACTGTTATTTTTAGACAAAACCTATTTAAACCTCAACATTTTAAAGTTATTTTCAATATTTTTTTTTATTCTGGTATACCGACCAAAGTACCTAGTAACTATAAAATTAAGAACTAATTAAATTGTATTATTTTAGTTAAAAATTTATAGAGGTACCTACAAAAGTGTAAGTTATATTTTTGAAAAAAATAGGTACCTATATTATATTATTGATAATATATGCGTATTAAACAAATCGGTTTCATATTAAGTCAGAATAAACTTTGTTTCAATATAAAAATTGTTTAAAAAATTGACTTTTTTTTTAGATAGATATAGGAGGTACCTAACCGCGCGTTTTACAAACGGTAAATTTGTGAACTTTGAAACAAAATTTGATCAGAAAAATCAACCGTCTCATAAAAAGCACTTAGGTATTTGATTAAAAAACTAAAAAGTGTTAAAATCGCATAGGTATAGGCTGTATAAAATATAATTTATTTTATCCTTAATTTCTACCTATTTGTTCTTTACTGGGGAATACCATTAAAAAAAAAAATAATAAAAGATAATAAATGAATACCTATGGGCTAAGATAAAGATATAAAAATGTTCTCGAATGCGGCTTACAACGATTTGTTCGTATTCGTGTCCCTGAAAAAATGTAGGTATTATATCGATTGATAGTAATAATAATGTACATTGGTGGTAGTCGTATGCGTCCTGGAGGACTAAATAAAATTGATAAATTATTCCGTGATTTTATAGAATTTTTATAATTTCCTTGTAATATTTTATCGTATCCACTTCGGCCATTTCGGCGTTGTGATAAGCCCGTGTGGTCCGTTGTTTGCGCTCGCAACCGTTGTCTGCCAGACGCCGGTGCCTCCATTGTGGTCATTATGACTTGTGTTTTCTACGTGTTGTCGCTTGGTCATTTGTACATCCGGTAACCGTTGTTTTCCGTTTTATGGTTTTTGGCCGATCAGGATATTAGTATTGTTTCCGTTTTTTTTTTTTTAATTTGTTTATCCAATTTTTCGTTCGTTTTAATATTTTTGAGATTTGATGGACTCGTTCAAGTATTGTCGACGCTGAACCGCCGCCGTAGCCGCTGAAGGTAACAATAAACAACTACAACGACCCTTCTTTATTGGCGGCATAGTTTACGCGGTTCGCCCGTTAACAACCCTAATATCTTGTGTATTATAATTTTACGTTTGACTACCGAGGGTCCTCCAACCCCTCGTCGCCATATTTCATTGGCCTTTGTTTAAAATACGTTAAAACAAAAACGTTCCGGCAGCCATTTTGCATTAACACTCGGCTCGGAAGGCGTGCGTGCCGTTTTTAGTTTCAGGTGTAGGTAGTACGAATCAAAAGGGTCCATTTTCCAACCAATATCTAGGTACTTTTTATTTCATAATTTACAGCAAAATTTTAATTAATCTAGTTTGAAAAGTATAATATTAAGTTTGGTAGGAGTGGAATGGGGTTCCGAGTTGGTATTTAAAACTATTTTGCAGATAGGTATTTGTAAATGTGTGATAGCTGGCTGGGGTATTGTTACTTTCGGCACTTCATATACCTACGGTTGTTTTATTATTCAATAAACAATCATGATTGTGTGGAAGCCCATTGTGGTTATAATACTCGTAACACCATTGATTTTAAAATCTAGGTTCACTATTGTTAGATATTCTCCCCATGCCAAAAAATAATTTTAAATTATAGATATAAAAATATATGTAAATTATTTCAGTGGTTGCCTAATGTTTAATACCTACATACATACTTATTGTTTTTAATGATGTATAAGAGATTAACTTCGTAGGTACATTTTTAAAACATTAATCAAATTATTAGTAGCAAAATTGACAAAAATAATTAACTATTAATGACTATTCATAGTTATTTAAGACCAAAAATAATATTTTTTCAATATACAATGTACCTAGGTACCTAAATAAGGTACTTTTCGGTTTATTGCGACTACCTTATTATGTGGTGGATGGGTGGACTACCTTGGTTCTCACATAGATTAAAACCTTATTTTATTATAACATAAATTAAATAATAAACATGATATCAAAGAAGTTAGTTTATCTGCCCAATAAAATATAAAGCGAATACATGAAATGCGTGTACTAACAAACCAATTCTTAACACACATATTTACTTTTTTTTTACTGTATTTAATAGTGTATTTTCAAAATACAATTTTGCTTCGTGACCTGACCCCACACACTTAACTTTTAGATAAAATACCATATTCCTCAAAGAAATTCACAGTATCGATTTTAGTAGATGGCAAAACCCAGATTTGTATTATAAAATCATTGTATTCAATGGTAATCTTCACATGGTTATACTATAATAGATAATAATTTGTAATATTTTGTCCAACACATAAACACAGAATATAATGTGACAGAATTAAGTAGTTGCGTTAAGCAATAAATACCCTAAATAGTTTAATAATTAAATATTTCACTAGATAGGTAGGTATGTACCTATACTAAATCTTACATTTATACCAGGTAATGGGCGAAAATTAATTCGTGCACGGTGGCAGTGTCCGAAATTGATGTGTAACGATAGTGCTCGACAACAACCGCTAATAACATAGCAGCTATTCATTGACAGGCAGTCTAGCATTTCATTTCAATCTCAATTCATTTCACATGCACATTTTAGTATAAACTTAAACTGAATAGAATATAGCATACTTAAGTAAATTATTTAAAATTACCTTAAGTATTTAGGTACATAAATAAAAAACTAATGTTTAGGTACTTTAATTTATTCTTACAGTTCCCAAACTGTTCTATGTGCATTTCTTGGGAGGTGCAGTTTTTTTCACACATAGTAGGTAGATATCAGTCGTGTAAAGAATATTTTCATTTTGTATTTGGAATACATATTTGAATAAATAGATGTAGTCAGTTTTAGAATGGTTTGCTGGTTTGGTAATTAATCTTTGATGGTTCAATATTTTACTATATTTTATTATAATTTCAACCAAAATTGATACACATATGACTTATCTATTTTATGGATATTAATACAGTGAGTTAATACTTAGTGGTGGAATAGAAAGGGGTGACATGTAAAAATAATCAAAATTTACCTATTTACACAGACAATTGTATGGGCACAGCCAACAATGGTCAGTGGGTAATCAGCTATATAAATATAATAATTAATTAAATAGTAAAAAATGTTAAAAAATTTTCCATATACCTATACATATATTATATGGTAGGTATATTATAGTATAGATATATACATATTATATTACATATTCTATATTGTATTATATGAGTTTCGAGTAGGTACATATTAGGAGGTATATTCCAAATTCTACATGTACAGGTGAACACCCAAAATTATTTTGTCATAAAAATTAAAAACCATTTTTCTAGTTCAGAAAAAAAGTATTCGGAATATGTTTATTAGAAATTAAAAATCTTTCTTACATCTTACTTCGTAAGTTGTAAAGGTTTATAGTTTAGATATTACGATATTTATGAAATAAAATATCTATAGGTACATATAGACCTATGTAATAATTATTGTCATTCGTCGAATGTTCATGATAAACCAAAATAACACAATAATAATAATAACTGAGTAATAAGATGAAGTATGTGAAAAAATTATCCTAGATATAAATATTGGTGTTCAATTGGTGTCGTATATTACATTTGATGGTTTATAAACCAGGTACCAGACACCAGACCAACACTGCCTTTTGAATACGACAAAACCATTAAAAGTGTCAAACTCAGAAACCAGTGTCTTAATTGCTGTAGGGTCCAAATAAAAAAATGTGTATTATATATAAAAAAAAAATTTCTTAGCGACATGATATAAGATCGGCAAAATATTTTAAGCAAATAATAATAATTAAAAACATGAAGATAAAGCGATAAAATATAGGGAAATTTTAGCCAAATATACATATTACATTGATTATTTGACTTTAAATGTTTATATTTTATTAAAATGAATAAATTTAAATAATAAAATAATTTGTTTATTTTAATTAAATTAAAGTTCGAAATTAATTTAATTAAATACCCAAAACAGCGAACAACTATGCGGTTAGGTTATAACTGACGGGACATATGAGTCCCATCAATTCAAATTCAATTATCTACAAAAATATTAAATTTTTTTCTACCGCTATCGTCTTATCGTATTATTTGATATAATTGGAATCGAAATATACTACCATATATGTATACTAACAATTATCGTATTTATACAATAAAAATTAGATAGTAAATGGTATCTACACAATCCAACGTATAGTATTAACGATAAATGCTATAAAAATTAATTTGTTTACATTTTTATTTGATATAATTATTGAAAATGGGACTCAGATGTCCCGACCAGACGGTTGACACGATAATAGTAACCATTTAATTTATATAAGCAATTTTCAAGCCGGGACTCAGACATCCCACTCGTCCTGAAAGGGTTAAATTGGATACCCATCTTTATTAACATTTTTATTCAACATTAAATTTTCAATAGAAATAAAATATATTTTTACAATAAAAAAAAAATAATCGTTACATTTTAAATTTAAGTTGGTTAATATTAAATTAATTATTTAATTTTAATTGGTCCCAAATACATTTATTTATATACATTTATGTACATTTAATAAACTTTAAAATTTCAATATTTGATTTTCAGATTTCACTATTTATATGAAAAGTTATACGAAAAGAAGCCACCCAGATATACAGGTTTGTAAAGTCGGTCCAGATATTATCTGATTTTAAATATGACATTTAAACACCTAAGACACAAAAAACACCATCTTCACCCATGATCCTTATTTTAGACACCATATTGACACCATTGGTCCAACATAATAGCAGGACACGGTCCCAACACCAAATTAGAATGCATAATTTTTACCCGGGATATTAAATAAAAAATTTTAAAACATATAGTCCTAAAAATGAACACTAGAGTTCACTTTATTGGTCATTATTTAAGTACTTAAAAATATGTTTACACTGAATATTTTGGAAACATCATATTATTCCAATTGAAGACCTTGAAGCAACAACAAGATATGTCGAATTTTTAAAATTTTTCAGCAGACAAAAAAAACTGTTTAAACCTCAAAAAACTTTTTAAAATTTTGAATTTTGAATTTATGAAGAATGATCGATTTCAGTTTTAGGGTAAATAATAGCATATGAACTTATGAATAATGCTTAACTTTCAATGATTAGTTCAGGAAGCAATAAAATAATGTTTGGACATATCTTGTTGTTGCACCGTAATTAAATAACATACATCTTATAACATATATTTCTGACTATTTTTGTAAAATATATAATTTTGACTTTTGATCACCATTTAAAAATAATAAATAATAAATAATAACACGGATAAGTTTTTTCAACTAAAAAATATTATTAATAAGCTCAAAAAAAAATTGAAATATTTAAAATTATAAAATTTAGACTATGTCAGTCTTTAAACTACCTAGTTATGTAATTATTATTTTAAGTATAATGAGAATCTTAATATGTATATAATGAAAAATAATTAATTAAAATATACAAAATAACAATCTAATACTTATTATAATATTATTACACTTTGAAATATGTTGTTGTTTTACAGTCCTACCACTGTTTGAGCAACAACCAGACTTATCCGAACATGTCTTGTTGTTGCATCACATGTATTTTGCACACAATACACAAGAATACATGTCCATTTGTATTATAACTCCATATATAACAATCGGACTTGTCTGATTATTACACTAATCGATGCAGGTTTTTATTTCTATATGATTACTTAAAAAAGCGATTTTGCCCAAAAAATGGACATGTCTTGTTGTTCCCTAAGTTCTTCAATTATTAAATAGATATCTGTACTTATAATTGTTTTTTTATATTATTATATACAAAATGTTGGCATTTAGAGAGGTTAGAAGTTGCAATATTGCATAATGTTTTTGGATATTTAGACTTAGAAAAACAAAATTACCCTACTGCACATGACATTGTCATACTACACAATAATTCAATTTTAGTTCTGTAAAAAAATATCAGCTAATTTTCTAGGATATTGTAGGAATCTATTTTTGATATTTCAATAAATTGGATGTCTAGTATCTAGATTTTAAATTGAATACCTAATACTTAGCTATTATTTTTTGAAATGTTGAAAATGTAATTAAAATGTTTATAATATTCCTAAATTTCCAAAATTTCAAAAGTTAATATACAATGTATAGTTAAAATATCCAAAATTAATTTCCATTATAATAATAGAATTAACATAAAATTATTGAAAGTATGAATAATTTTGTTATTCTTTTAGTCTGTTGGGTAGTGGTTAAAGTGAGGGTGAGATAGAAGAAGATGGTATCCCCCTTCGTTGCTTAGCTTAAATTTGGCGTCACCTTTAGTTTAAATTCTGAGAGATTGTTCAAATATTTTTTTAATTATAAAAACTACATATAAATACAATAAAAGTAAATATATATATATATATATTTGATGTATAGGTAATGCAAAAATGGTAATGAATGATGAACCACTGTTTATAACATGACCGTACTGACGAAAATATGTCTATTTTAATATAGACTGAATTTTTTATTTTTATTATTTATATTATTTTCTTAGTTTCATAATATTATTAAGTATATTTTATCTATATATAACAAAAATTAGGTGTAAATGTATATTTATTAGAAGGACGCCATTTAAAATTGCCTATAATTTTGTATAGGCAATTTTTATGAAATTTAAAAAAAAAAGAAATGAAAATGAAAATCCATCAGTTTAGTACTTTAAAAATAGTCTTGTATCAATATAATTTTTAATTATGATGTAATAATAATATTTGTTAAAAAAAAATGTTTATGCATTTTTCAGTTTTTATCAACTTGAGCATTTTGTAGAAAGATGAAAAATAAAATTATAAAAAACAAAATTTTCTAGTGACTGATGGAGCCGATTTTTGATATATTCATTTTTATAGTTGCTAGAAAAATAAAAAAATTGATATTTCAACAACTCATAAAACATGTAAAAATACATATATCGAAAATCAGTCCAGTCGCTAGATAATGTTATTAGCTATAATTTGTTTTTGATTCGTACCTCTAACATGTTTGTAAGTTGATAAAAATGAAAAATGCTAAAGTAAGTTTTTCATTAAAAAATTGTCGGTTGGGCACCCTCTTAAGACTCAATTTTTTTTTTTATTTTTTATTTTTTTTCATGTAATTTTATACTTATAATGTTGTATATATTATGAATGCTCTACAGTATAGTACTAATAGATCTAAATGATTATTTGAAACTTGATATAAAATTTGTTATTTTTATAATAATAATAATAATAATGATTATAATTATTATTATATAAAAAATTAAATAAAACAAGTTTCATAAATGGTAACTAATTATAAATTGTTTGCAAGATCTATGGGTATTATAAAAAAACTATTTTGGTAAAAACCGAAAATGTATTATGTATAATAATTTTATTATTTAAAAGATTCTTAGCGTTCAAAAAATTTCAAAACAAAATTGAATAACGTTTAATGGTTCAAGGTATTTTTTTCCCCTTTAGCTTTAATCCCCCCTGCAATTATTTTCCTCTTTAACCACTGCTATTAGGTCTAAACTATAAAAGAATATTCATCTCAAAAACTCTTAAGCGAAAAATATTATTATTAAACATTATTTATTTATTTATTTTTAATTTTGTTATTGTTTAAAAATAAAAAAATTTGTCTAAAGTTAAAATCAATAATTTTACTTAGATTTTAATAAAAAATCATTGTTTCCAAAGTTAAGCTACCAAATTCTTATTTAGCGACCAATTGTAGTAATATTTTAAAATGGTGGATGAGGTTGAAATAAATTTTGCACCCACATTATTTTCTGCAGATGTCCCTGGCTACTACACTACACTGTTTCTTAATTTTGGAAAACAAGTACATTATTCACATTAATTATTTTGTAATATGCCATATTCAAGTTATTATTATTATTCTTTTGTTTTTTGACGATGGCGGATAACAGAAAACAATAATTAATTAAAGTTCTACTGTGTATATATATATATACTTAATTAGGAATGTATTAGTTTTACAGTGATGTATTTTTATACACTACCTTCGGAAAGTTTCCGGATAAAGATATATAGTGTAAGTAGTATGTTATGGTTCATAGAACAAGGACCTCATCTTCAAACATCCACCCTAAATAGGGCAGATGATCACTGTACATACCCTAACCCTCACCTCCCACCTGTCTAATCTAACATACCCTAACCACCAACCACTTCTATCTGTTTAATCTAATGTAACTTAACCAAACTCCCTCTCCCACCCACCTATTTAACCTAACTCAACCTATAAAAGGTGAAACACGGTAATCAAACTTATTCAAATAGATCATAGTGAAATGGTGCAAATTTACTGCTTTGTCCAATCTGGAATGAACCAGGTCCATGGCATACAAAGGAGACGTGGAGGTATAAGAATGTTAAAGAGAAGATAATCTATGTTATGGTGGATGGGACTGGCTCCTCCGGGGATTTATAGGAAAAAAGGAGATTAGGTTTGGTTAGATGTGTGGGGGGGGGGAAGGACAAGAATATTACAATAGATTAGACATGTGGCCTGTAGGAGAAGTGAGAGATGTTAGGTTAGACAGGTGAGAGGGAAGGGTTGAAGTTAAGTTAGAATTTTCCCTATATATGGTGATGGTTTGAAGGTGGCCCTTGTCCTAAAACAAACCAAAACATACTATACTCACCTTGAATATCCCTGTACGGAAACTTTCCGACGGTAGTGTATGTATACACTTTTGAGCAGAAGGAGTAAAGTAAGAGTTTTCTGATATAAGGATTTTTATAGGAAATTTGTTTTAGTTAGTACTTTGTAGAAGTCATTTTTTTTATTTTCTATGTAGTTTTCAAAAACATAGCGAAAACTTTTATGATGGTAATACCACGAAAAGTTATTATAAATTAGAAAGTAATAAATAAAATAGCCAGTTACAAACTATATAGGTGATATATACAAGAAATTCGCCAGCGTAAACTGGTATAGATTTCTGTTTAAAAAGTAAACTGGTGTAATTTAAAAAAATTTGCTAGACTAAACTGAATTGAAACACCGGTTTATTTTTTTTTCGACCACTATAGTGGTGAGGTAGTCGAGAAATACCGATCCCGATCTGTCTCTACCCCAAACTTTACATCCCTTTTTATTATCTGTTTATTACATTACCGTTAATCAATTTTCACATTAAATAATTAATTCTTAAGTGTGTTTAAGAGGTATTTATATTTATATATACATATTTTTTTACTTAATTTCCTAATATTCATTAAATTATATTATAATATATACTCAAAAATTTTGTGGATAACTTATAATTAGAATTACGGAATGGTATATCTTTATACTGAACTAAAATCATTAATCAGGATCGGTGTTACACATCAGTTTACGCTGTCGAATTTTTTCATAACATTTATAACTACCAAAATAGACAGATAATTATTATAAATTATAAAATTAAAATACTAGAAACTTAAAATTTCCACCAAATATTTACTATTACACTATATATTACATGTGTATTATGTTGTACTTTTATTAGGCATATGAATGCTAATAGGAATACTCATATTATATACACAAAAGCTTTCTTTCAGAATAATTTTATTAAAATTCAATATTTACCTAACCAGTATTCTACCCAACTAGTGAAGTGCTTCCACAAATATATTTTTATTAACTGGGAATATTATTCTAGAAATTCTTTCTTGGGTATGCATTTCCAAAAGTGGCTTTCATATTTTTTCCCAATTAATAAAGTTTTAATTTAAGTAGGTAGATATTAAGGTTATAATATATAGTAGTAAATTGTTATTTAAAGTTTCTTTAATTTATTATAATAGTTAGTGGCCTGACTTATCTTCCATCTTCCATTTATATATTATTAGTTTGATTTACACTAGGTATATAAATTTGTTCACTTAATATCTACATTTAGATCTTGTACTCAGTGTGTTCAACAATATTTACGTGACTAAATTGTGTTTTAACTTTTAATTTATGAAAAAACAAAATTTAATTGATTAAAGGTTTAAAGGATTAAATGCATTAACTAATTAATTAATTTAAGTATAAAAATAAATAGGTATATAAAAAAAAAAATGTGAAATATCTATATATTATGTAGTTATTCTTATAAGAGTATTACATTTTTAATTTTTAATTTTGAATAATAAATATGAATAATGAAAACAAATTAACCTGGGCAATGAACCAAAACTCATCTGCCGCGTGCAGGTCTTCTACTATATATACAGTGCTATTAATATACGTGTTAAAAGTAAACGTGTTTTACATTGAGTTGCTTGATAATTATTTATAGTCAATAAATATTGGTGCTCTGTATACCAATTTAAGCGGGTGTTTAACTATTGCAAAGTTGTGGGGTGGAATCGACACATAAAACTGCATAAAATGTAGCAATTGTTTTGTATAAATAGTAATAAATAAGTTGTCATTTTACTCAATACTGTAATTTGATACTCACTTCTTATATTATGGATGCATTTAGACTATGTGAACAAGTTGATGTAATTTATAGACTTTTTCAATTTGTTTGATTGTGTTAACTATGATATTCCTATTAATATCCTAGCTTCAACTGTAATTGGTAACCTCATTCTCTCTTGAATAAAATCTAATCTATCAAATAGAAAACAATGAATACATGGATTTTTTTTAACTATCACTGTTTTCTCGTCCAGAGTTTGTGGATGATCCTTATGTCTAGCTGAAAATCTCAATAAGTTCTATTATGTAATTTTCTCTTGTCGAGTTATCATCGTTTTATTTATTTCATATTTTATTCTATCTATTTTTATTAGGTATTTAGAAAATTAAATCTGGTGTCCCAAAAGTTTCCAGTGTAGTTTGATTTATTAACAAATAAACATATAGTAATAAATATAATACAATTGTATGTATACATTTAGAAGAAATGTTTTAATTTTTTTTTTTTTATTATTGCAGAATATAAAAAAAATCTATTGTCAAATACGCAGTATACAGATAATATGGAGAGAATTGATATTGTGACTTCAACCCCAGTTTTGAAATGGAATAAAATTCCTAGTTCTAAAGGGATTTTACCAAGACCTCGTCATGGCCATCGAGCAGTTGCTATCAAAGATCTTTTAATTGTTTTTGGTGGTGGAAGTGAGGGAATTTTAAACGGACTACATGTTTATAATGTTACTGAAAATCAATGGTATATGCCCAAGATATCTGGTGACATACCCAAGGGATGTGCTTCTTATGGTTTAGTTGTAGATAAAACAAGACTAATCCTTTTTGGTGGCATGTTGGAATTTGGAAACTATTCTAATGATGTCTATGAACTACAAGCAAGTATATGGCATTGGCGTAAACTTAAACCTAAACCTCCTCTTTACTACAGGCCACCATGTCCACGAATTGGTCATAGTTTCACATTGATAGGTGATAAAATTTACTTATTCGGAGGGTTAGCTAATGATAATAATGATCCAAAAAATAATTCACCACGTTATTTGAATGATTTATATACATTAGATATATCATCACCTGATGCCTTAGGTTGGGATATACCTGAAACAGTTGGACATTATCCATCTCCTCGAGAATCCCACACAGCAGTAGCTTATACGGACTCAAGAGGAAAAAGTAAACTTGTTATTTATGGTGGTATGTGTGGTCATAGATTAGGAGATGTATGGATTTTAAATACAGATACTATGATATGGAATAACCCTATTGTTTTAGGTCATAAACCTTTACCAAGATCTTTACATACAGCTGTGACTATAAAGAATCGTATGTTTATTTTTGGTGGTTGGGTTCCCTTATTAGAAGAAAATAATAGAATCGAACGCGAAAGAGAATGGAAATGTACAAATCAATTGGCTTGTCTAAATTTAGAAACAATGACATGGGAAAAAATAAATATGGACACAAATCTAAAAAATATTATGCCTAAAGCAAGATCTGGTCATTGTGTTGTGAGCATACAGACAAGAATGTATTTATGGTCTGGTCGAGATGGGTATAAAAAAGTATTTGATAGTCAGATTTGTTGTAATGATTTATGGTTCTTGGAAGTGGACAAACCTCAAAAATGTGTTAAAAATCGGTTGGTAAGAGCATCAACAAATACTTTGGAAATAATGTGGAATAGCATACCTACTGCTGATGCCTATATATTACAAATTCAAAATTGTAATCAACCATATAACATGGGAGTTAAAACTCAATTAGCAATGCCTGTTGATTTATTGTTGCCGTTCATGAAATCAGAAAACAATAATACTTTCAGTGAAAGTTGTAAATTTATGCCAGCCAATAAAATAATGCAGACGATACCCCAATGTTCTACTGTTAACTCCTCTTTTTTTTTGAAAGATCGACTAGTTCCTATTACTATTCAAGCGTCAAGAAACATGAAAATTAAAACTGTTCAACGTGCTAATATTACACCATCATTACTACGAAATTTGAACTCTACCACTGTGATGTCAACAACACCCACATTTGAAACTTCATCTTTATTGAACGTGCCATCAGATAGTGCGATGCATACTCTTGCGGAAACTGCATTAGCTACTTCAAAGATTAATACACCTATTGTAATTTCTAAACTTCCAAAACTTCCAAAACCTGTAATGAAAATTTCAAATACAGCATTTAAGGTGTCTCAAATACATGGATCAATAAATAATACAATACCACTTTTAAATACTGTAGTACCAAAGCCACAAGCTATTAGCATAACTGATCCTACTTTACAAACCTCTGTCACTGGAACAATTCTTAAAACTGGGTCTAATGTTTTAGGAAGGCAGCTGATTATCAAAAAACCAGATGCCTTGAAATCAAATTTTGTCACCTTAGTAAAAAACAGTCAAGGTAATCTTATTCAAAGTGTTCCAAGAAATATGATTCAAACAAATACACCAAATAAGAATGTACAACCTGTCCTTAAATTTATTAATTGTCCAATAAATCAACAAATTAAACCAATCAAAACAGATTATACTATGAATACAGTTAATACAAGGCTCCCAGTTGTTGCTAACAAACCAACTATTGTTATTCAAAAAAGCAACACTTATTGTTCAGAATCCTCACAAATTAAAATTCTAAAGCCTGGTTTGAATCGTAGAGGCACACAGACATTTTCAGGTTCTCAGAATAATAACGTCAATCAAACCACAGTACCTGTTCAAATGGAAACAATATCAGGTGGTAACACATATACTGAAAAAAAACCTGTCATCATTACTATGTCAGGAGCCAGTAATCATAAAGTCAATCTTGGCCAATCAAATGTGAAAGGTATGACAATAAATGGCAAGCATGTAACTCTCAAAATGGTTAGTGGTCATAAAAATATGGGTACAATTAATTCTCAAATGAACAATACAAATATTGGGAATATGCCTAATATACCTAGATCTGAATTCAATTATAATAAACCATCCTTTTTAAAAATGTCTACTGATTTACCAGCTGGTACTGAATCGATGCCAAGTCAATTAAATGCAGAAACTGGCAACATTGATTTATCCAATAAAAACACTAACCAGATAGAAGAATTGATGGATTACGATTATACCAATGAGCAATTAGAAAATATAATTGAAGAAAGATTTGAGAGTGTAGATATCGATATGTCTGATACGACTAGTGCCCACGACATTTCAAGTGTTCTTGACTATAAATAATAGATAGTTAATTTTATTCTAATCAATTTAATAGTTTATTCCTAACTTACTTTATTATTTATAGTATTATAGATTATTTTTAAATTGGTGAGTCTATTCCCTTTAAATTTAATATTTTATACTATATTTTTCATAAAAGGCATTTTATTTATTAGAGAAAAATGTGGGTAGTTGTAATATTATTATTAAAACATAAGTGCATTAAAATATTAATTAAATGTTTATACATTTTAGTTTATACAAGATTGTTAAACAAAAACATTCAAAAGTTAAATTTGTAATTTCTTAGATTTATCAATAGTTTGAACCCCTTTTATTGTATTTGTATTAATTAAATATTTTATAGTTCTTGAAATTTATAAAATCAAATTATTATTTACATAATTAATAACAGAATTTATTAACTAATATTTATTGTAAGAAATCAATATAAATTGCTTAATTTTATCAAACTGATATACTTTTATAGTAATTTTTTTTCTTAAAAATCTACATACCTTTTATTCTGTAACTGTAACTGTAACTGATAACATCAATATTATTAAAAATTTCAAGTACATAATGTGAAATACAAAATGTAGGTATATATAATATATATATATATATATATATATATATATATACATATATATAATATATACATGTATATTAGAAAGAATTGTAAAGTTTTGTATTTTGAATTTTTTTTTTTTTTTTTAATATTTTGTACATATATTATTATTTCAATAGAATACATTAATAACATTTTTTAAAAAATCCATATTTTATGTATTTTTTTTTTTAATTGAAGTTTATTTACCTAATGCTTATGATACAAATTTCAATAAAATGTAACTACAATAACTACAAATTATTTGTAAAATAGTAAAATTGGTCGATTATCCCATACATATATAGAGGAATGAAGCTAGTATTTTCTTATATATTATGAAGTATGATATTCAATATACCTAAATACAGAAAAGAAGAGAGTTTAAGAGGTCTTTTTACCCTTCACTCAGGAAATAAATTGACAAAATCAAGTCCAATCGGCAAATAAAAGTTAATGACTTGTTGCATAATATTATTTATAATTTCAGTGAAGTACTTTAGAATCTGGTAGGCAAACTATAAATTATTCAGCAATTAGTTGGCAAAATATAAAGAAGTCAGCAAAGAAAAAAGAAAATAGTGCAAAATTACTCTTGATAGCCCTCCACAAATATTTTTTGCCTAAACGACATGTGTTTTAAGATAGATATATCAATGTATATTACCCATATAATATACAATTTTTTATAGATCAAACAAAATTTTTTGGATAACTTTTTTTTCATATACTCAACTTTGATTGACCTAATCAAATTCTACTATACTACAATATATCTAGTTAATGTGTAGGTATTAAAATAGACAAATTCATTTGATAAAATTGTATGTCACTATAAATGTCAATTTTTGTGTAATGAAAAATATATTTGAATGTTATAATAAAAAATTTAATAATTAACAATTTTTTCCTAATTGTCATGAATTGCTAACGGGGAATATAATAAACTGATGAAAAATATTGGAAGTTGCTAGTTATTATTGTTTTATTACAATACTACAGTATTTACTACCTACATATTATAGGTACTTATGAATTATGATGAATTTATATGATATTACATAAGTTTATGTTAGAAGACAGATAAAATAAAAAAAGAATTCCATATTTTTATATTATAAATTATTCAAATATAATAATATATAAATAAAAGTAAGTAGTTTGTGAAATATACTTTTTATAAGTAGGTATCTAATATTGTAATGAATTATCTACAGTTAAATGGTTGAATAAAAATTGTATGTGTAATTTAAAATTTTAAACCTAATTAATTAATTAAATTAGTATAATAAAAATGAACTAATAATGCTCCAATATTAATTATTAATTTTCAAATAGGTACCTAGGTATAAAACTATAAAGTATATAAAAATAAGAATGCAGGTATAGTGTGTAAAATATTTTTTATGGTGTTTTCAATTTACACCAAAATAAAAATCGATTATTCTTTCAATAATAACAAAAAAATTTATGATTTATGATTGTTTCATGATATAAAAAATATATTATATCGTCCTCATATAACATTTTGGATGATATTTCAAGTTATAAATATTCAAAATATTTTGAATACATCACTGATACTGTTTTATAAAATGTAGTTCGTAATTTGTATAATTCTACTTATGAATAGAAAACAATTACTCGTATACTATTATATTTATATAGGTAATTATAAATTATAATATGTATAATATATCTATTTATTATTTTATACAATTTTATATTATTGATAGGTAAGTACCTATATAAATCGTATTCTTTATAAAAAGTTATGGTGATGGTTTTAAATAGTAAGTACGAGTATATTAATTGGAAACTCAAATATTTGTTTACACATTCCTACTACAAAAATATAGGTTTACATATATGTAGGTATATATATATATTTTAATCATTAAAATTTGTTTTTTTATTTTTTCACATAGGTAATCTATGAAATTTTCAAGTATTCAGAACCAATATTTTCGAATTATCGAGGAAATAACCATTATTTTAAACTGTATTTTTCGTCAATTTTTTGATAGTTTTTTTTTATGTATTCGACTCGGTTAAAAAAATATCGTTTTTAGACCTTTCATTGTGACAAAATTGTGAGACTGGCTGGTCTGAATTTAATTTCGTAAATAGATGTAATAAAAATAATACCAAATATTTTGTCTTGTATATACATCTATCTAGATGTTTAAAATATTGTTATTACAACTTAATATGTAGTAGCCAGTAGGTAGGTATATGTATTTCGTAATATCAATTTTAGTAATGTATTTGTATATTTATTCAATTGTTTGCCAATTTCACGTATAATAACAACTATGTTTCGTTATAAATACCAATATATATTATAGGTACTAATATAATAAATTGTAGGTAAACAACATAAATGAAAAAACATCTACCTACTTCAAATGCGATTAATACTTCAATTATATCTCAAGAAAATCTACAAAATATACCATTAAAATTCGTTTCTTGTTTGTAGACACAACATTAAAATTAAATATCATTTGAAATAATCGATGGAAATAACTGGTGACAGGGGCATCATACAACGGAACCACCAATAATTTAAAAAGTGGCTGTCCAATGCTCTAATACGCTGACCAAAAAAAATTAGGTTTTTTTTCTATTTTGCTTATTTACGTTTTTTTAAGAAGTATTTTATTAGCATTAAAATGTGAAAAATGGCCCGGTGAAATTTTATAATACAAAATTGTTTATATGTATAGTATACAAATCAATCTATCCCTATGTGAAAAAAGAAAAAAAATAGTAAAATTTGGAATATTATAAATTTTTATGATAAAGGAACATATTATATAGACAACTTACGTATACATTAAGCCTGGGCGTTTTTGAAATAAATATTAAAATTTTTGAGTATTATAAAAGACATTCTGATAAATAATATATCCAAAAATTCAATATTTACATACTTTACAGGAAAATTAAAATCCTATTTTACAGGACTTTACAAAAACAGATCAACCTTTCAGACATTTTGACTATGGTCGTAAAACAAAGTTGTTAGTTTAATTAAGCTAAATTATTAAGCTATTAAAAATTAAGCTAAGGCTTAAACTCCAAAATTACACAGAACTATTCAATTTTAAAATTAGTCAAATTTGAAGGATCTTCTCGTGGTGGCAAATTGTAAGTTCATCGAAAAGTTAGTCGAGATAAAAAAAAAGTGCACTTCGCTCGTCGGGTGTCAGTAGGGGTATAGGATTCTAGGTGGATGTATTGTATTTGAAAGCAACTGCATTCGAAAAAAAAGATTCTGAGCGCAGCTTCGATGTGATATACCCAAGGCCGTATCTGAGGGGGAGTTCAAAGGGTCGGTACTTATCCGAAATTTTTTGAACATTTGTTACATTTTTTTATGTAAACTATTCGCTTTTAGTACCTATCAATATCAATATTTTTAATTATAAAAAGTATTATTAAGTACCTACTTACTACCTACGTAGATTGTGATTTAAATACAACAGTAAATCTGGTCAAAATAACCATATAGGTGAAATAATAGATATAGGCAGGTATGTGGAAAAGCATTGATACTGTTATAAAAAACATTGTCAAAGATAATATTATAAACAATTTTTTTAAATCATTAACGTTTGACCTTGCCAAAAATAGGTAATCTTAATTTTATTAAAAAAAATATATAGGTATACTTATATTCCTAACTATAGTTAAATATAATTTTAAATTATAATATTAGTTCTTTATGACGAGAACCCCTTGAAAATCGAAATTTGACGTCTTCTTAAACATAGTGTTATTGAATTTTAAGTAAAATTTTTTAAATTATTATCGTTTTAGGTGTAGATATTATTTTAGGTATTTTAGGTCACTTCCTCGTTATATGCTTATCAAGTATTTTGTAAAAAAAACATATAAAATAAAAAAGGGGGAGGAACTTTTATTTCAAATTGTTCCGTAGCATTATAATTTCAAGATAAAATAACAGATAATTACTTAATTTATTAAGTTATCTACCTAAAATAACTAAAGGCGTATATTTTTATATTGATGTATATAATAGTTCCACCAGGAGCGGATTCAGAAGAATTGTCTGGGGGGGGGGGGCACATACCCTTGAATGTTTTTGTGGGTACCTATTTGCCTAAAATGAGATCAATATAACATATTATAAGTATATGTTTTTTAGAATTTAGAAGGGGCACGCCCCTTTACCCCCCACTCTTTAATCCACGCCTGCGTCCCACTAAAATCTCTGAAAATATTTTCCCCGTTATATTACCTACATATCATAAAAATGAAAAATTTAATTAGATATTCATTTTCTAAAGTACAAAATTATGAATCAAGTATTATGATTTTTTTAAATAGGTACCTGTACTGTGTTGAATAATATAGGAGTACCTAGGGATTTTTATAATTTATCTATTGTGTGACAAAACTATAAAATAAAATATTTGAATAGAATCAATAGGTACCTAATTGAATAGGCAGTCGATAAAAAATTTTTTATTACTTTTTATATATGAATGAACCTAGGTCCTAGAGAATATCAGTGCAAAAAAAAAATTCAATAAAAAACTCATGTTAGAATTTTTTATTTTTAACAACTTATAAATATCTTAGAAATATGAAACGAAAACCAAATTATAGATAGATAAGTAATAATGAAGATATCATTTAGATATTATTTCGTAATTTAGATCATGCGATTTTTGTTTTTTAATTTTATGATCAAAATATTAGGTAGGTACTACTATTTAAATGTAATTTAATATTATATATGGAATTGATAAGAACCGAAACCGCTATTTATGAGGTAGGTATCGGAACTCCATATTTTTTAAAATAACCGATAGGTACCGATAAAATCAAAAGGTTCCAGTCCCTGGAATGTGTCAAAATTCACTGTTTGTTTGATAACAAAATCCTTTGCTATCGATGATCACAGCTCGAAGACCTTGAATGCAATGGGGACTCAAATTTGACGAGACGTTCGCGGCAGCCGAGCCCAGGCATTCTACTTACGCGCGAGCGACGGAGTAACACAGAGTTACCCACTATATATCATGATTATAGAATGTCATCAATTTTATTAAATTTTTTATTACCCATTTTTTCTATATACTTAGGACCACGGCTATAGATATAGCCGTGTTTAGGACATTTTCTCCCCGAAAAATAAAATATAAAACTTCACACGTACCCACTAGGTAGGCCGATGTACAGTACACACAGTATAAAAATGTCAAAAACTAAGTTATAGATATAAAACTACCTACCTGCCTATTAGTAAATAATTAGGTACCGCCATAATTTTTAGTTCGAATATACTATACGTATCTGCATAATATATGTTACTCAGTGTTTTTAATAAAAAATCAAAATAATTACGTATTTAAAATTCTAGGATGATAAAAATAAGTAGGTAGGTACCTACATTAATTTAGGGCACATAAGTACTTGCATGACAAAAATATGTGAATTATTAAAACAAAAGTATTATTTTGAATATTATCTTGTATAACTGTTGTTATTGACATTTTATCATAATAAATAATAATCATATTATATAAATAGTTTTTTTTTTTTTAATATTTAAATGTATACCTACCTATGTTTTGGGGGGAAAATACTATTATTACTCCGCCGCGCGCGCATAAGTAGGATGCCTCGGCATGTCTGCCGCGAACGTCTGGTCAAATTTGGGTTCCGATGTAAACATATGTTCTGCCGCGTGATACCCCATTACCCAAACAACTAGGTATCATTTGTCTGATAACAATTATTTTCTTACACGTAATTTTAACACAATGGTCACTAAAGTCTAAAAGTAAAGTATGTTAGTATATAATTTTTACTATTTCGTTCCAAGACATACATTTTTAATAATAATTAAAGTAATGAAAACTATATAAAAGTCGGTAAATTAACAATATACACTACACGTGCTCGGATAATGAATACTAATCAACAACTACTTACTGGGTGAACCAATATTTGTCAAATATATTTAGTAATATATCCATTTGTGAGAACAGGTCATTGGTATATTGATATAATGTTTATCCAATAGGTACTCAAATATTGGCGTATTAATCAAGTCATCAAAATCATAATATACAGATTGAAGTAGGTATCATTAAATTGTATCATCAATGATCATACTTACAATATCTGAACTCTATGGCAAGCTGTGCTCATTATGCTAGAGCATACTATTTAATTTTAAATGTTATCAGCTAGTATTATAAAAAATATGAATAAAGCTGAATTGGACTCTGATTATAGTTTATATGGGCATTGAACAATCTATGGTCACTCAATATCAAAATCTGTAAGTATAATATAATTTAGTAGTTTGTATTGATTAACCATTGACCTTTATGATTAACTGAGTCTCCATTAACAAGTCAACAACATTTATTTATACTTTTTTTAGTAGGTAGGTACTATGTAATATACAAATGAAATATACATTTTGAGACATTGTCACATGAAAAAAAAAAAATACCAATGCTTATAAATATTTAAATACCTAGGTAATTATTTCATGTAAAGTATTTGGTATTGATTTATCTTCTTTAATTAGACATCCATTAAATCTAAAGATTTAACAGGAAACATAGTGGTAAATTTTTGTTTAAAAAAAAAATTATTAATTTTTAAAATTTAGATTTAGTATTGTTTAAATTTATTGTATAGCCGATAAAACATATTACAACTATTTGATGTAATAGATTATAATATAATTTATTGTTTTAGATCAAACCACTACTACTGAAGAATTTCACTCAAGTTAAAGTACCTAACATTGGATAATTACATGATGACAACATAGTTACTGATTACCCATATGAATCAAGAAAGACATCTATATAGATGAAGACTATATCTATATATAGGTATAGTTAACTTATTCATGACAATTTTAATACATTTATTTTATAATTAATTATATAAAATTTATAGGTGCATTAGTACACATGTCATTTATCATAATTTTTCTGTTGTAATCATTTAGATTTTAGAATCAATTCATAATGGTGCAGTTATTGTAGTGGACTCATCTGCAGGTTAATATAATTAAATTAATAAATATTTAATTATAATTAATATAATTTATTTGAAGTACATACATTAACTATATGGATGATAGTCACACATTTTTATGCTAATAACTTGGATTAAGCAGATACTTTATTACTAGTATTGGAGAATACTAGTTATTTAATACTTATTTAGTGATATGATGGTAATTCAATTATATTTGTTTTTTGAGTAGGTACCTACTTTATTTGTAATTAATGATGTAATAAGTGATCTTAAATATATTCGTTTTATTTGAATAATGAAACCACACCATATTTGAATATGGATATAGAAACTATGTAGGTATCTAGAATCTAGAATCATGTTCATTTCAACAAAATATTTAAAACTCGAATACTATTTTTATTTTTAATCATGTTTTATGACATATTAATACTCTACTTATAATATGAATAATAATTTGTAGTGAATCTATACAAAAATATTAAAATAGAATTATCATTATAAACTTTATTTAATTTTAACAATTATTATATACATACCTACTATATCAAGTATATAGTGTCAAAATATCTCCCTAATTTTGGAGGCTAATAAATTAAATATTGAACAAGTTATCCAAAATTTGTTTATACAGAATTAAAGTCAATGTCATGTACTTTTATTTTCAACTAGTTAAAAAAATTATATTTCAAATTATGACCTTAATTAACAATATGATTTTTCAAAATTTCCCAAACCAATAATAATTCATAGCTATAACATTTATTGAATTTTACTATTGTGTAGTTTTTCTATGAGAATACCTCGGTCAAAAAAAAAATAATATGGAAAGTTTTATAATTGTTATTCGTCTAATAATTATTCTTATACTTTAGGGTGGGTCAAAAAAAAATGGATTTTTCATTTCAGAAACACAATAGTTTAAAAAAATTGCAGTTTGGTATTCTAAATACAGAAAAAATAATATAAAAAAAAATCTAAGTTTCTATCTTCAGTTCGCATATTAGGCTAAAGTTTGAAAAAATAGTCAAAAACTAAAATTTTTGATGTTAGAAATATTAAAATGAATATTTTATAAATTTATGCAATTTATCCATTTTTTTTGCACATGCAGACTGACAACCAAGCGACCGCCGAGGTCCCATTTCCACCTCTCTAACAACTCGATTGCTTCGATGGTGGCTGATTGTTCCAACGGCGGCCGATAGAGAAGATAGTAACGTTCTATGTGTGATATACCATTGTTCACTTGACGGTCTAGGTGAGGACACTATGGTTGAGCAAGTGCGAGGATGCATGAAACTGAACCGATTTTGATCGGTCCGTGGTGTGTTCTCTTTCTGGACAGAAAATAGGTATTAACTTAAAATATTTTACATAATTTATCCATTTTAACTTCAAGGTAATAGCATCTTCTGAAAATTGATGTTCCAGAGATATAATTTAAATTTTGTACAGCTCTTTGCTCAAATAAATTAAAACTACACAGAACCACTTGGAGATGGCTGCTTTTCGAGTTTCATTCACAGCATGCCCAACCAGCCAACCAATAAGTGTGTGGTTATTTTTCAAGCATCCTCAGATTAAGTTTCCAATTTCAGCTTTGTTTTGAATTATTTTTTCTAATCAAATGACGGCATTGTTGATCTTGAGAGTAACGTTGTCTTTATAAAACCTTCTCTGTTTCTTCACATACTTTTGTAAACGATTCCATAACCAGCTTTACAATTCTTTTTACACTTTGAGTGTGACATAGAAAGTTAATAAACTCAAACTTTGGTATAACTTTTGTATTTAGAACCTCTTTGAGGCTTTCTGTAGAAATATTTTCTATCATTGAAGGAGGCGAGAGTTCGTTGTTAGCCTAATCAATGAGTTTAGTGTAGTTTGAAGCTTCAAAGTTAACATTTGGTGGTAGACAATTTCTTACCAATTTTCCTTTGGGTTTCTACTGTCTAGCTTTTAGTAATCTCCGAAAGTTTAACTCCCTTACATGGACTTTTTCATCTACTGCCATCGCTAATAACATATTTTTGGGGTGACAAAAAAGTGTTCCTCTGAATCACAGAATCAATTATTTGTTGTAAATTACTTTGAATATATGAGTTGACCCATACACCACCAAGTTATTTTTCTTAATATCAAACAATACTGGATTGTTTGTCTTCATAATATAGCTAGACAGTATTATAAGTTCATAAGAATGATTCATTTCGGAAATATAGAGTCTTAAGACTATTTGCACATGTCAATCATCTTGAATAATTGAAAGGACCTCGATCTTTCTTAGTGGGACCAGACGTACACTCTCCTACCTTGACAGCTCTGCAATTATCATGGAAGTACTTTTGGTCCTTGCTCAGACCGGTTTACATTGATATCCTTATCATCAATTGTTTCAAAATGAGCAACTTGGAGCTTTTCACAGTAAGCCAACTGCTTTCAATTTTTCCTAGAGAAACATGAAGGTTCTGTTGTCTCACTATCTAAATTTTGAAACAAATGTCTTTACGGAAGTTCGTTAAAATGCAGTAAGCATATAAACCATTGCATAGAATGATCCACTTTGACTTTAATATTACAGATAACACTATTTTTCCATCCAGTGTTTGTCGCTCTCCCATCACGACCAATTGCAATAAGCTCTTCAAAGTTTAAATTTTTACTTTCTAAATAGCATAAAATACTCTAAGCTATTTTGTTTCCAGTTCCACTTTTTTGCTTCAAATACCCCATGCATTGTCCACTAGGCTCTTGAACCAAACTGATATGTTCTTCTTTATTCAATCTTCAATACACTTTATTTTCATTTTTTTTTTTTTTTTATAATTTGTGTTGTCTTTTTGTCCATCAAAATATACTTCCAATTTGGAATTGGAATTTTTGTTTGTAAATAGTTTTGAGTTTTACTTTTTTTTTTCATCTGACATTGATTTTGTGTATTACTAGTAAACTATCCCCTTCATTTACCATGCCAAGATCTTGTAAACAGGATGGATTAGCAGCTGTGGCTCTATCTGATAATTCATATCTATCACTTATTAAGACAGTAGTAAGAGGTTTAACAATAGCGGAAAATAATTTGTGTGATGCACAATGCACGTATGGTACAATTTCAATACAGAACAGATGAACCAAAGATACAATGGATATATTATCTTTTTTTTAATTTTATGTTAATACCTAGTACTGTAACTTAAATTCAGTTCATATCTATTACCTACCTAATACTGTTAATTAATTATCGTTAAATTTTAAAAATATTAACTTTATCATTTTTTTGAAGTTGTCAAAATTTTAAGATTTTGACTATTTTTTTCAAACTATAAGTCTGATGTGCAAACTGAAGATATAAACTTAGAAATTTTATATTATTTTACCCTCATTTTGAATACCAAACTGCAACTTTCCCATACTATTGCCTTTCCAAAATAAAAAAAATAATTATTTTTTTTGATCCACCTTATTAGACTTCCTGCCAAATATGATCACAAAAGATTTTGATGAAAAACTGTGGAACATGCTTATAAATGTGTGTTCATTATGATACACATAATTTAAGTGATGTAATTCTTAAAATTTATTGAAGTCAAAACCATATAATATACTTTGATTTTGTAAAAACCAATTTTGGATAATTTTTTTATTTTTTTTTCAAAATACAGATATATTTTTGCTGAATTTTGTATTTATGGTTTTAATCTATTAACAAACAGTGTATGACTATTATGTGTAGTTGATGTTGTTTTAAATTCTGATATAGTAGACCAATACTCAGTTGTTCTTAATCGTTTTATGTTCATGGAACACTTTTCATTGTAATATATTTTGTGAGCATATTATATAAAAAATAAAATAAAAAATAAACATTGTCAAATATATAATTAAGTAAAAATAAAAATAAGGGGTATATTTGGTATATTTTTACCAGATATATTTGGTTCATTGTACCTTTAGTCTTCATATAAGATAGTGTATTATTATTTTCAATTTGAAAACAGAGAAATCATTGCATTAAAAAAACAATTCTAAGCAAAGTTTGATATACCTTATATTATTAAAAATAATTATTATAAAAATAAAAAAATGATAACCATTATAAATTATGTTTTTAAACGAATACAGTCATTTTCTTATATAATTGTTCGACTAATTATTTTAGTCCTCATTTATTCTTTACACATATCTAGCATATTCAAGCATTTTTATGTATAGCTTAGAGTTATAATTGTCAACTTACATATTTATTTTGTAAATGTACTCAACCACCGTTGTACCATTCATACTTGACTAATGATTTTTAAATTTTTTCACTTTTCAAATGGTAAATTATTTATGGATTATTAAATAACTATAAATATTTATTTTGTTCTAATTTGTTTCTAAAGATTCACAAGAGGAGGTGGAAGATAAAGTATCAAAGAAGACTTGTGTCAGTAACCTACAACTTAAAAAAATGAAAGCGAGTTGAAATAGTGGTAAGTAGATGACTCCTTTTTGACCCTAATGTAGTAGAAGATCCATCTACCAATAACAATGTCGAAACAATAAAAAAATTATTAGAATCCAAAATACTAAAAATATCTAAATATGTTGAACCATTGGCCAGATATTTTTAGAATATAGGGGATATTAGGCACCAGTACCTAAAATATATTCAATTCTCAAGTATAATCTTTTGAACTTTTCTGTCAACCTTATAACTGTGGACATACTATAATTTTATATACTAGGGTAATATTTTTTGTGTTTTTAAGAGTACTTGTTCAATTGAGATTTTATATTTAATTTTTATATAACATTTCAGAACCAATATATTTTAAGTGTATTGCTCAATTACTAACACTATGGCTGTTTTGAAAACCAAAATTTTAGTTATAAGTTGTACAGTTAATAATTTAATTTCAGCTATTAAATGGTGTAACTATATCCCAAATATAACACCATTTCATAGTGCCCATTAAAAAATATAATATTCTAATTTTGGTTTCCAAAAGGGCCCACAGTATTATAGTGAATTTCACATCAACTGCGATTCAGTCTAATATCATTAAGGTTACTAAAACTATTGCACGGTATAAAATTCAACGCAGAAGTACATACATGATAATTGTGTGCTTATAATTTGATAACCATTAATTTGGGAACTACCGCATTGAATAATAGCATCGAGACACAGTTTATATACTACAGTAGTTTAACTTATACTTAAAATATGTATTGGTTCCATAATTATAAAAATATTTTTGTATAAAATGTTAATTGTACATTGTTAATTTTGTTTAATTTGGCACTTCATAGGTACCAACATGTTTTAATTTTTTATTTTTGATGCTTATAGTAAGTTTATTATTATTACAACAACTAATTTAATATGTTTGTATAAGTATAGTGATTATATTATATAAATCTTGCATATTTTGTATTAGTTGCAGTAGAAAGTTTCTATGTACTTAAATTATCTAAATTTAAAAGGCACATAGCTTCTTAATATTGACTTAAGAGGACGTAGTACCTGATTCAGTTGTCTTTGTCTGACACACACTCAACATACTAAAATAGGGTTTTGTATTTCCAATTTTGTGGATGATCATGACCTATTATCATAATTAATAAAAAGAACATAATCTATGACATAAGAATTATATTTTAATAAATTAAATTTTAAGCAAAATATTCATAATTTAATTATTACATATACTTGTAAAAACTTAAAATTTTATTTATCGAAGAAAAAATTCCTACTTGTCATAGTTTATGTTATCTTTATTAATTATTATAATGGATCATCATATCCTAAAATCAACCAAATTTCCTGAAATTGGAAATACAAGATTCGACTTTACTATGTCGCGTGTATACTATGTCCACTTAATATCAGAATTTGGTCAGATTCTATTTTTTTAAAAACATTTATACCGTTTTATATAATATTAAAATAATACCCTAAACTCCACTTTAAAAACCATTCAATTTCTCAACAATTTTTGGAATCACGTAATTAAAATAATCTTTTTATGTACCGCCACTATTTTGCACTATTGTTTATTGCATGTAATTAAAAAAACTAGGGATAATCCTTATGTTAGTTAGTTATAATAATAATTAATAAGTAGAGCCCAGATTTGTATATGCTAAAAACCAGACAAATATGCACAAAAATAATTTATTAATTAAATAAATAATTAATCATTTAAATAATTATTGCATTCGAAAGATAATTCTAAAAAAAGTTTGACATTATATTATTTTAAAAATTGGTAACCATATTATTTTCTTATTCATTAGAATTATCGGTTATAATGTCATTTTTCTTACTTAGAAAACTTTTGGAAAAATAAAAACTGATCTTTCTAAAGTATCATCTGGAACCAATTTAGTATTAAACAAAGGTAAAAAAAAAAAAAAAATATATATATTAACTTCAAAAAATAAATGTACTTTTATTTAAGTTTTTTGTAACTGTAAAATATCTGCTATAAAATAACTGAAAAAAAACGTTGCAGTGTAATGGAATATGTTATAAACATATATTATTATTTATTTATTTATCAATAAAATATTTATTAAATTGAACTTTAAATATTATTTTTTATAGAGAGTTTTACATTATAATTTAGATCATATTTCTGAACTAAATGCTATATTTATTGAAATAAACTGGAATAACGACTACCGGCAATTGTAGTATAACAATATTTAAACAATATATAAATCTTTTTGTAGAAATATAATGGATGGTCCAATGAAATTTTTATTTAATACCTTTTTTTTATAAAATTTAATTACATGTATTTTTAATGCAAGATATTTTATTGTATCTTCAATAGTTTATAAAATATTAGTATTAGAAATATACTTAAAATAATCATGAACAATAAATTTTTTTAAATTATAAAATTATTCATTTATTTTTATAGTTTTTCTAGAAAATAATAGATTTACGAGAAATTATATAAGAATTTTTTTATTGATAATTTAATCATATGTAATTTTAATTCTATACAGTTATGCGTTAAGTGCTATAGTTTTTAATTAAATTCAAAAAACGATATATATAAATAAATACCCAATTTCTACAAAATAATTTGTTTTTATTTAACAAATACGTATTTCGAAAACAATGTTCTCATCTTCAGTGATGTTCAACAACTACTGTAGTAGTTAAAGATTAACAGTAGTTGTTTAACACTGAAGATAAGAACATTGTTTTTGAAATACGTATTTGTTAAATAAAAACAAATTATTTTGTAGAAACTGGGTATTTATTTATATATATAAATAATTCTACAAGTAACTCAACACCAAAATATTTCAAAAAACGAATAAACCACTCTTTTGTGTACATTTTCAATCCCCATGCAGCGCGTGAAGTGGTTGAGTAATCATGTTCATATTTAACTTAAATTATACTTTATGTTATAATGAACAAAATGTGGCCGTAAATAAACCAAAATTCAAAAATAAGGTTCACTCTAATGTATATTATATATATATATATAAATACAGTGGTTGATATTTTGGGAAGGAAGCAGAGGGATATAACTACTTTTCATTTTTTCATGTTTAACAGTGTACTCCTTTATTTATAAATTTATTTATTTCTGTTATTAGGTAGGTAATTGTTTAAATTTTATTTGTGGAATGGAGATTTTCATTCTACTTCTAGTACTGATCGCTTTGTTTTGGATTTTCTGGTGTTGTAAAATCGTTTTTATTCAGCTATTAGTTTAGGTAAAAGGAGTTTAATGGGAGTATATGCTTTCTGATACTATAAAGAAGTCATTTTTTGATTTTTTCAGTTGATAGTTTATATAAGTGTATAGGAAATCTATACAAAAAATTGTTGTAAATTAGAAAGTAATAATGTCAGAGACTTGAAATGTCTTAATATTTACATTATTTACAGTAGTACTGATAAATTGACATATTAATGGGTAATTAACATAATACCTAATATGTTTTAATTTTTTTGAAAACTTATCAGTTATCAGTTCAGTAATTTATAAAAAAAATTAGGTTATCTCTAAAATATTGTTTTGTATCAATTTTATAATATAATAAGTTTTTCAACTTTAAAATTATTTTAAAATACTATTTCATTTGTTTTGGGTAAACATGTTTTTACCGTTGAAAATCATCAGTACGACTTGCTTTTAACTATGCGTTCTCAAAAATATGTTGATATTAAAAAAAACTTATTTTTTATATTCTACTCATGTTATATAATAATCTAAAATGTTTTCAAAATTTCCCTCGGTTGAAAAACTTTAGATACGGGGTGTGAGGGACGATGTTCTTCACGGCTTATTTTTTCTCTAAAGCTGCGTACACACTAGAGCACGCACAGGCTGAGCATGTGTGCTCACGCTTTGCGTCGTGTGTGTTTAGTATGGATGCTACAAGTAGGAACAGATTATTGTCACATCACGTGAACTCACATGCTATCATATGTAATCACGTCACGGGAAAAAAGTGTGGTATATAGATTTATATAGTATTTTAATATATCAGCACCACATTAATGTCATCTCATGCGTGTCACGTCACATTCTTATTTCAAGTGTGATAACACGTTTTAATTTTCGAACATCACACACATTTTCGACAGACGTGACTTCACGACTTTTGTCTATTTTGTCCAGAAAATATTAATTTAGTTCATTAAAATAATTGTTTGTAGACAATGTTATCAGCTTCAAGTTATTCCTCAGCACCTAGTACATTACCTTATAAAATAACAGTAGACCAACATTTTTCAGCTCAAGACCAGACTCCTACTAGACCAACTTTACTTGAAATGATGCCCGTCACTGAATATTAGTGAATCAGTATTCATTTAATTAATTATCTATAATATATTCAGTTTTCTATATTATATAAAATACAATATTATTATGTATTATGTTAAACATGGTTATTGTTGTAATGATAAATATTAAATTAAATAACTATCTCGGTATTAATTAATATTATGTTTTCATTTCTATATATGTAATAATTTAAAATTAATATATAAATTAATATAGTAAGTGCGTATGCTCCACAAATGGGATGTGGGGAAAGTCAGAAAGAGGAGTTCTGGCAAGAAATGGATGAAGTAATGCAAGGAGTAAAAGAAAATGTGAATATTGTAATTGGTGGGGATATGAATGGACATGTAGGCTGTGATAGAATAGATTACGATAGAGTGCATGGAGGGTATGGTTATGCAGAAAGAAATGAGGCTGGGGAAAAAATAATTGACTTTTCATCAGCATATGAATTAGCAATTGTGAACACTTATTTTAGGAAGAGAGAAGAGCATTATATAACTTATAAGAGTGGAGGGAACAAATCACAAATTGATTATTTTATATGGAAGAGAGGGGGTTTGAAATAGTGTAAGAACTGTAAGGTGATCCCGGGGGAAAGTGTGACAGAACAACATAGGTTAATGGTTATAGATATATGGTGTAGGAAAAAGAGGGTGTATAAAAAGAAAATTATAGTTAAGGAACAGAGGATTAGGTGGTGGAAACTAACGGGTGAAAATTTATATATTTATATATAAATATATATATATATGTATTTATAAGAAAGCTAATTGGGACAGGGATGTGGAACATGGAAGGGAATATAAACGAAATGTGGGAAAAGGTAGCAGAGAGTGGTAAGAAAGTTACTAAAGAAGTCGCGGACGTGAGTAGAGGTAATATGCCACAGGATAAGCAAACATGATGGTGGGCAGAAGAAGTACAGGAGATAATATCAAAGAAAAAAAATACAGTTTAAGAAATGGCAGAAAAACAGAGAGAGTGAGGGATTGGGTAGAGTATAAAAGTTTATCTAAAGCAGCAAAAAGTGCAGTGAGTAAAGCTAAATGGAAACGCACATAATCAAATTTTTTTTTTGTCATCTGGAAATACATGTGAAACCGTCTTGGTTCGTTTCGTAATCCACAACCTAAATGATGGAATTCGCCCAATTTTTCTCTTTTTTTTTTATTGATTTCGTGTACCTACCCAGCTTGATCGGGTGGTTTTTTTTATTTTCTTTATCTAAAATCGTAAAAACAGCTACAGTTTCCAGTTCTTCATCGCATCCTGAACTACTTAACGTTTCTCTGTCCATTTTAAATTTTATTTAAAAAAAAAAAGTTTATGAACACAGTTCGTAAAAAACCAAAACTGTGACATGATAAATCATGACCACTTAATAATGTGACTATAGTTTGTTTCTAAGCGTGACATCACGGTTTAAATATGCAAACGTGATATACATAAGCTCACATGACGCACAATAGTCTATTCCTACCTTATCACGCACAAATAATACGCGCGTGCAAAATTTTGCGCTCTGGATTTTCAGTGAGTCGGTGAATACATACAGTGTATCAAGCGTGTGTTTATTATTTATTTAATTATTTATTGTTTAGTGTTCAAAAAATGGAAATAAAAAATGGCTCCACTCCATTATAAAATATAATAAAATAATTATATGAAATATAAGTAAAAGTAAATAAAGTATTAGTAAACACTGACGTGCTCGCGCGCGTGTATAGGTATGCCAATTTGACATTCACATTGAACGATATGCGTGCTTTAGTGTATACGAGGCTTAATATGTCCTGGGACCCTGATTTTTTAACTAAGTCCAGAGTCTATCCTTATTTTTTTTTCTAATTAAATCACTATATATATATACTACAATATTAAAACATTAAATTGTTTTTATTTTTGAATTTAACCTAAGTAATAGCTGTCTGAAAATCAAGTTTGCTGGGTATTTTTAAAAAACTTTTTTTGGAAAAATTAATTGGAAAATTGTCATTCAACCGTATAGAATATATAATATTATTATACATTTTTATCATCGTTGTTTTAGTAGGGTTCTATGTGTTTACTATTTTTTATTAATTGTATTTTATGGATATAAATTAATAATTTAACTTATTAACCGAGTTATTCATGAAATATAATGTGTGTTGTAATCTTTATTATCTATATTAAGGAAATATAAGCATCTAATAATACTATTAGATTATATTATGCTTGAGTGCATCACCCAAAAAGGTTGAAAACAAAAATTTAAACTTCTTATGAGTATGATATCTTATAAGTATAACTCATTTTGAGTGTGATTCGTGTATCTCAATTGTATGATGTTACGACTATACATCAATATAAATTTTAAACATGATTAATATACCTAACCATAAAAAAAAGTCATGTCTGTGGATATTCTATTTCTACTTTATATTAGATGGTTCAACTATGAGATAGTATATATAATTGTACGGGCCGGGTGCGTAAATTAATATTGTGCGAGCCCAGACACCAAATAATATATAATATTCCTATTAAATTGTATTCCTACCTACTGGTAATATAAATGGTTAGGTGTACTTCTAAACTAGAGATCCTATATCTCTATATTATTAGAGATATAAGAGATATAAGATATCTGTATCTTATTTTAGAGATATAAGAGGTAACTAAATAATTTGTAACTGAAGAGTATGGTAACTAATAGCTGCATGTATTGCTGGTACAAGTAATATAAAATGAGTAACAATAAGTAAATAAATCAAAGCAACACAAGGATTATATAAAAAATAATGGTATAAAAATAATATAAAAATAGCCCCCTTGGCTCAATAACAATACGAATTTTAATTAATAGATAATAAATAGGTATATTTTTATTTATAGATAGGTACGTAGGTACTCACAATTTCGTGGAGGGCAGACTGTCCAGCCGCTGAATCTATATCTAAATAAATAACTTACAAAACGAAATACGGTAACTTAATTTTGATTATTTACATGGCTATTAAAACCGCTATTTTAAAATGTATTGGAGACTATTAATATAAACTATTGTACAAAATAAAATGAGTCTTTTAAGCTGGATAAATGTAGGTAGGTATTATTAACATCGGAAATTCGTACTGATTACAATTGACATAAGACATATGACTATTAGAGCCAAACACAATTAAAAGTCAATATAATGATTTTTTTACAATTTTTTTTTTTGGTACAGTATACAGTAGTGTGCACAAGTAAAACGGAAGGTGGATATTAGATTCGCGTTCGCAAACTCACGTATGACGAACAATAACACGGGTGTGGCACGTAATATAAATATTGACTATTAGAGCCGAATCTATATAAGATTACAGCATGTGGGTGAACATTAGGTAACACCTTTTTGGTTCTCCCGATTCGCGAGAATGAAAACACTACGACGACAACGAGTGCGTTTTAAAAAGAAAATAAAGTTTTCAATATTTTCGCGAACGCACGTACATTAGGTACCCGTGCTGGGTCTAATCCGGACTACGATCGCATTCGGCGCGCGGACTAGAGTGTTCGATAATAATTTTATATAACGTAATATTCAGACGCGGGAAACACTACAACACCGCTGGCCGCAACAATAATATTATATATTAATAGATATACCTATACCAATTATATAGGAAAGCTAATTGGGACAGGGATGTGGAACATGGAAGGGAATATAAACGAAATGTGGGAAAAGGTAGCAGAGGGTGTTAAGAAAGTTGCTAAGGAAGTCGTGGGCGTGAGTAGAGGTAATATG
>JAIPRL010002630.1:0-56783 GCA_025469235.1 Pemphigus obesinymphae
TTTACTCACTACAATTTTTGCTGCTTTAGATAAACTTTTATACTCTACCCAATCCTCCCTATCTCTGTTTTTCTGCCATTTCTTAAACTGTATTTTTTTTCTCTGATATTATCTCCTGTACTTCTTCTGCCCACCACCATGTTTGCTTATCCTGTGGCATATTACCTCTACTAAAGACTTCCTTATCAACTTTCTTAACACCCTCTGCTACCTTTTCCCACATTTCGTTTTTATTCCTTTCCATGTTCCACATCCCTGTTCCAATTATTATCATTCTTATAAATACTTTTTCATTTCACCCGTTAGTTTAAACCACCTAATCCACGGTTCCTTAACTATATTTTTCTTTTATACACCCTCTTTCCTACACCAAATATCCATAACCATTAACCTATGTTGTGCTGTCACACGTTCCCCCGGGATCACCTTACAGTCCTTACACTGTTTCAAACCCTCTCTTCCACATAAATTAATCAATTTGTGATTTGTTCCCTCTACTCTTATAAATTATATAATGCTCTTCTCTCTTCCTAAAATAAGTGTTCATTGCTAATTCATACGCTGATGCAAAGTCAAGTATTCTTTCTCTTGCCAGAATTCCTCTTTCTGACTTTCCTCACATCCCACTTGTGGAGCATACGCACTTACTATATTTAATACCTTATCCTCTAATATTACTGTCACTAAAATAACCCTATCACTTTTTCTAATCAGGTCTACCACTTTTCCTTTTATTTCTTCATCTAATTTCACTCCTACACCATTCCTTGTACTAGTCCTTCCTAAATATATGATTTTATACTACCCCTCACCAATTTCTCTTGCTTTCTCCCCTTTCCACTTTGTTTCTTGCACACAACAAATATTCACATTCCTCCTCTTAAAAATTTCTGCTAACTCCCTACTCCTATCTGTCAATGTTCCTACATTCCACATACCTACTCTCACTTTGAACCTATCCTGCGTACTGAAACGCGAATCTAACCCAAAACACTTTGGTGCTTTTCCTACACCATCGACATCACGGCCGTTGGGTAGACCCGCACATATAACTGATGGAACGGCTACCGTAGCCGCTGTTAGGCTGGAACTGGTTATTTGGTCCCTTAGGCTATTTCCATCCATACCCAAGTACGCAATTTTGTTTTCCCCGCGAACATCCGAGATGGGAAAACTTGCCTATATTCGTTTGAAGACTCCTCATACCTTTTTGACAAGTTTTATGCCGGCTGTCGACCTGACACAACCTTAATTAGTCGACTTCTACGACAGGTATGAGGAAACCGTGGAGGTATTTTTAGCCCCCTCTACAGGGACCAATTTTACCTAATAAATGAAATATTTTGTAATTTATTAATTTTCTTGGAAAATATTAGATTTACAAGAAATTTTGTAATAATAGTTCTTAAAAACAGTTTTCATATATGAAATTAAAATTATATTTTTTACGCCAAGTAATATGTTTTTTTAATTTAACTCAAAATACCATAAAATTATTCTTTGGCCATTTTCAACCTTTTTGCGAGACCGGAAGGGTTACAAGTAATCAACACCAAATTTAACACAAATTACTTATTTATAGTAATGAAAAAAATAGAGGAGTCTTGCATCAAAAATTTAAATGTTCAAAAATAAGGATCATCCTACTAAACCCTTAATTATTGTTTTTAAAGATCAAAATTATTCATATTTTTATATTTTTTAGGATGCCATTCCAATGGTCAGTAAACTTAAATATGAGCCTCACTTAGATAAAGCAATGCGCTTTATATTTGGCAAAACATTAATTTGTCGAAACCTTGAGATTGCTACTACAATATCTAAACAGAGTATGTTAGATTGTATTACAATTGATGGCGATCAGGTAAATATATTTTTAATAAATGAATAAAATGCATTTAATTGAATAATTTATGTAATTAATACTAGTTCAACATTTAAAAACTATTATGATTTATTATAGATATCTAAAATATTAATAATTTATTATTAATACATTTATAAAATAGGTTTCTTCTAGTGGAACATTGACTGGAGGCTATTTTAATAATATGCGTTCTAAGTTGGAAATTCAAAAGCAGCGTAATGATTTAATAAATCAAATAAAAGAAGCTGAAGAAGAACTTGCTGTGTTAAAAAAACAATTGAATGAAGTTGAAGCTAGTATTAATGTTGTAATGTCTGACATGCAAAAAACTGAAACTAAAAATAGTAAATCAAAGTAAGAATTGAAATTTAATTATTTTTAATTTAATCAAATTGTTATAGGTATTTGTCATGTTTTAAAATAGAATGTATTTTGTTCACGTAGACTTATGGTTATAAATTCATTAATTTTTAGTAATTATGTTTAGTCATAGTCTTCTTGGATTTTATAGAATCTCGGCTTATGTGACTCAAGATTATGATGAAAATATCAGGTTTTGAAAAGCTAGTCTCATTTATATATGAAATCCAATCTTTTGAAATATGTTCAGTTGGTTAAAATTGCTCTTTAGAATCTGGTTCCTATACTTCCAAAATGAAATTCCTTAACATCATTTTTAAATTTTGATTAGCTTGGCCAATATTCTATTATCTAATAGACATGTCTAATACTCTTAGAAATCAGTTTAATGGATCTTTGATTATTTCGTTTAATTATAAAACAGTTAATGTTATATCTTTTAATAATATAATCTTCTATGCATTGTATACTTCAATGCCAATGTCAAAATGTATTGGAATATTCTTTTCCTAGTTATAATTACTGTGACATGTATCATTAATTTATAGTTCTACTTAATATTATATAGGTACTATAATAATATTTTAAGCTCCATTTTGTGTAAATAAATAAATAAATAATTTGAATTTTTCAGGGGTAATTTTGACAAATTAAAAGGTAAGTTAATATTTATTATTATTTTTATTTTATTTATTATAGTTATTAGTTAATATTTTATGATTATAGCTTTTTTGCAGAATATATAATATATATTATATATTTATAATACTCTAGATATTGTTTTTTGCTGTGTATACTATTTTATTTATAGACATATTGATTTATATTTATTATAAGGTGATATAAGACTTATGAAGGAAGAACTAGTTGGAATTGAAAGATATAGATCTACCAAAGACAGACTATTAATTCAAGCTTCATCAAATTTAGAAGCTATGCAGACTACACTTAGTGGATTAGAATCTGAACTCCATCAGGTATTGATATATATGTATATATATATATATATTTGTTTTTTTTCATTTTAGATAATTTTATGTTTGATTTATTCATTAGTCATTATATCGTTCATTTAGAATTTGGTAGTATCTTGGCTTTCTTTGCTAAATCCCTACCTTAAAAATGTCAACATATCGTCATTAAATTTTATCTTGTACAATTTTAATGATAATATTAGATAATAGATGTTTTTTAGTACTTATCGGTTATCAAGACTACCTACGATTTTCCGGTAATCACAATTCGGTTATCACAACTACCTTTCTTTGATATTATGTTTATTATTTTATATTATGTTATAATAAATACAGTATTAACCTAGTAGTACCGATAACTGATAAGTACCGTATTTTCATTTTTATGAGAGTATTATATTTTTAGAATTATTTAATTGTAAATATATCTATTATATAATAGTAATAACTAGGGCTTGGATTTTAATGCTTCAAAAATATAAAAATACATTTATGACCTATAAATTCCGAAAAATGCCATAATAAAATTGTATAAAAAAAATTCACCAAAACAATGTTATCTTACAATAAGAAAATAAAATGATGACAATTGTATGTAATCGGCTAACAACAGATATGACACTAAAATAAATTGAAGAATGGTTATATTCAAAAACTATAATTACCTGATATTGTTTTAGTATAAAATTAAAAATAATTGATTGCTTATTTTTTAATTTTGGGCGAATTTTTTTTTTTTGTAATACTACTAGAAATAGGTTAAAATTACATAAAAAAATAAATAATGTTCCAAAAACTTTGGACAATGCCTAAAATGTCAAAAACCTTGAAAAATTCAAAAAATACCCTCAAAAAATTCTTTGTTAGAATTAAATGTACTTAAAACACATTTGTATCTTGGAAAGTATGGTGTCAAGCATTCCAGAAAAAAAAAAATGAAATTGCACTGAAATCCGAGCCTTAATAATAATTAATAAGTATTATTTTTAATTTTGTATAGGTATTTAAAACTATAATATTCCTTGTTTAGATATTATAAATACATTTTTCATATCTTGCTAATTTTATACTAAATTAAATATGGTTATAATTTTTTTGGGGAATAGTAATTTATCCAATATATTACAAGTTCAAGGATGTCATTTTATAAGAGTAGGCTCTAATATTTTGGATTAACTAATGCATTTTGAACTAAAACTATTGTACATGTATTATCATGTTATGTTATGTACCTTATCTCTTATTTAATTTACATAGTTTAATGTTAGTTATGTTAAATTATTGTATTATACATTTTTCTCAAGCAAATGGTCATTTTCAAAAAAATAAATAAATGTTATAATATTACTTATTAAATTATAAATAATTCTATTTACAGGAACTTATGGCTCAACTTTCTGTTAGTGATCAACGAGAAATGGACAAACTTAATGACGACATCCGTAATTTGACTCAGGAGAATAAAACTGCTTTTTCTACTCGTATGAAATTTGAAGCAGATAAAAACAAACTTGAAAATTTATTAACCAACAATTTGATTCGTCGTAGAGATGAGCTTATGCAGGTTTGTTAAAAATATTTAAACTATATTTGAGATTTCTTTAACCACATTTTGTAATTTTGTGCCAGAATAAGTCAGACTTGCTTAGTAATACTACTTGTTTATACCATTTATTAATTATATATTAATACAAAAAATAATTACACCACACAATGATAAATAATGGAAACGCCTAAATATCTCAAATGGAACCAGAATTTTAGTAATAATGGAGATTCCTGTGATAACAGAATGCACTGTTACTGCTTTTTATTCCATAATATTTGTTATCTTCATATCAATTTATTGTTATCACATATCATTGATAAATTTCAATTGGCATAATCTGTCATAATTTTTGAATATACTAAATTAATTAATTTTGAATTGTGGGTACATAAATGCTTGAGTAATGATATACGATTACACTCACGGTAAAGAAGGAGAAACTTTTTGAATCGCGCAACGCATTCAATAACAGTCAAAATGGGATGGACCAGTGGCAAAATGTGTTGTACACTAGGGTATTTAACATACTAAAAGTCACATTTTTGGATAGTCCAAAATCGAATTTCAGATTGCTCATAACTCAAGGAAAAGTAGACCTAGCGCCATGACGTTTTGTCTGCTCCCCCATTTGCTTAAAACCCCTTGTACATTAGTGCCCATTAGGAGAGCAGGGAAGAGACATAGCCCCTTCTGGAGAATACAAAAGAAAGTGACTTTTAGTATGTTATATAACAGAATATATAACACACTTTGACATCAGTCTGGGTCCGATCCTATAGGCACCCATGCCCCTATCTTCTTACACAGCTAGTTTCACGCAAAAGGTTGAATGTAAGTAGATCTAATCAATTTGTTATTTTTTCTCTCATAATATGTAAATTATATTGGGATGTACCGAAAAAGCAAGGCCTGGGATGTGTTAAAAAAGTACCTCTCGGGAGCTGCCTACTATGAGCTGAATAAGAATAAATTGATTGGACTGTTTCTGGAAGCTCCAGAGCAGTGGCTTGTTTGTTTTCCTAGATGACCGGAGCCATATAAATATATAAACATTCGCAGCTGCAAACTCCACGACTTGGAATGCATACCTTATTATTATTTCGATTTTATTCAGTATTTTGACTATGGGTCCCATACCGCATTGTAATGAAATAAATATTGTCTCCACAATAACTATTTTTATTTGAATGAACAAACCAAGTACACTATCTATTGAGCCACACCATTATTAATTTACGTTTCTATATTGTCCATTGACGTGGGCTATGTTATAATTAATGAATGCTTATACACTACTGATTGGTTACATGTGTAATGTGCAAATTCAGTGCTATTAATACAATATTATTAATTAGAGGTGGGTCGAATTCAAAATTTAAACGTCGAACAGAACTATGAGATTTAAAATCAAACCCGAACCTAAACCCAAACCAAACTATTAGTTTAGTATCAAACTCAAACTATTAAATTTATATCGAACCCGAATTCAAAATTTAAGTAAATCAATTATTAATTTATTAATTTATTAATTCTCTTATTTGTGTTTCAACGCGTGTCAATATCTAGTTTAATATAAAATGGGTGACAAATTTTATTTGAACAATACGATTCATTGTATTTTGTTATATAGTTTATAGGTATATTGATTAAATATTCATTATATTTATATACACAGAACCATCTTATGACCATTTAATTATGTGATTCTTTTCTAGATGTTTGTGTTTACTTATTCTTTTTCTTTGATGACATTATGATTTTATTAGTATTTGGTTATAGTAACATATATATTTACAGGCATTACAAGAAATATCTGTTGAAGAACGAAAACGAACTTTAGAAAACAATAAATTAGAAATTCAGACAGTCCAAAAAAAATTGGAAGTATTAAATGCTGACATTAAAGTAGAGGAATTACGAGTTCAAGACGCTATTAAAAAAGTATTATTATTAATGTTTTTAGTATAACTAAATATTTGATTGATTCTAAGCAAATCAAAGGGTTTTTTTTTTTTAATTTTTTTAATTGACTTTATATTAATGTTTTATTTTTTAAATATTTACTTGAATTTTTAAATTACATGTAAAAATGAATATAATATGTATAGTATAAATTCATGTATTTTTGTAAAAAGCTTATTAAAATAACATCATTGGATTACACTATTCAAATCGTAAATATAACCCAAATCAAATTTTCAATCTGAAAATAAAATAAAATATAAATGTAATATACATTTTAAATAAAATAGATTCAGATGGCTTGAACATGTTTTAAGAAGAGATGAGACAGATGCAGTAATAATAGTAAAGGGAATGTATGTGTGTTGATAGAAAGTGGTGAAGAGGAAGATTAAAAAGAGGGAGAAAGTGATAGTCATATGAGAGATAAAATTAAGTGGAAGTGGAGGACTAGAGTAGCCAACCCCAAATAGTTGGGAGAGAAGGTGAAGCAGAAGTAGAATGTAAATACAAGTTACATTTTATTATTATTAAATGTGCAGATAATTGGAAGCTTCAAATTTATTCCAATTTAAATTTTTTAAAACTAAATTGCTAAAATGATCTAACTTTAATGACACCTTTGGATGGATTATATTATTCCTGTTGATAAATATATACGTAAAATATAAACTGTAAATTACATTATACAAAAATATTTTAGTTTTTACACCCTCTAAAAGACTAACATAATTAGAAATAGTAGTTTTATTAGTAATTAAATAAAATTTTTAGTAATAAATTGTAAGTTCTTAGTTAAACATATTTCTCCCTCAATTATCAATGCAATTTAGATAATTTTAAGTAGTAATTTAAAAGTATTACTTTTAAACCTTACATTAAATAGCTGAAATTATTAAAAAGTGCAAATATACATAATTTAATACAATGTATTGTTTAATATACAATGTTTTTTCTTTTTTGCTTATAATGTTAATCTGTTGAATCCAGCAAAAAATCTGTCAAGAAGAATTAGATAAGTGGAGATTATTAGAAAAAGAGGCTCTTGAAAAATTAGACAATGAAACAAAAGATTTAACTAAAATATCTTCAAAACAAAACATGTTGAAAAATAAGTTGGATGAATGTCAAACCAAAATTAGTGATCTTGGAGCCCTTTCAAATACTGAACTCATAACTAAATATATGTCCTACTCATCTAAAAATGTATGTACCTATTCATCAGATTTCAATTTTTTTATTATTATAAGCTCAGCTATAAAATATTTTTATTATTTTTTATAGTTATTTAAAGAATTAGAAAAAGCTAATAGCAATATTAAACGTTATGGTCATGTAAACAAGAAAGCTTTAGATCAGTTTATAAGTTTTTCAGAACAGAAAGAAAAATTAGTATCTAGAAAACATGAACTGGATCGGGGGTAATTTTTATTAATTTATTATGCATTTTTATATACCCATCATTTTGTAATTATTTTTAATTAGACATCAAAAAATTGAAGAACTTATGAATGTATTAGAACAACGAAAATGCGATGCTATTCTTTTCACCTTTAAACAAGTTTCGATGTATTTTACACAAGTATTTAGTAAACTTGTACCTGGTGGATTTGCTCAATTAGTGATGAAATCAGCCGGCGGAGAAGAATCTGCTACTCCGTGTGTTGGAGATGTAAGAACATGTTGAAATTCATTAAAAACGAATATTATTTAATTTTTACATAATTAAATAGGTAATTAATTTGTTGTAATGTTTTATAATATTTTAGGAAGATAATATAGATAATTATTCTGGAGTAATGATAAAAGTGTCATTTGCTGGTCAAGGAAGTGAGATGCGTGAAATGAATCAGTTATCTGGTGGTCAAAAATCATTGGTTGCTCTTGGCCTGATATTTGCTATTCAAAAATGTGACCCAGCACCATTTTATCTATTTGATGAAATTGATCAGGTAAAACAAAGTGTGACAAAGTGTTACTAGTAGGCGTTTTTACAATCAACCTGGTTACGTTTTTTCCCATCTATAACCAAACATAACCCTAATATTTGATCGGTTATAAAATATTATAACCAAAACCGATTGTTTAAAAAATTCAGTAACAATTACATTTGGTTAATCATGAAAATACACCTTATATTAATCTAACTAATTTTAACCTAGACACCACAATTAATATTTTGTATAGTATCATAACCCATTAGATAGACAGGTAATTTGTTAAGTACTGGGTATTATATTTTAATTTATACATTCTACTAACAAGGTGAATAATTTTTCTGCTTTTTTTTCATTCTGAATCCCGAGTTCAGTTTAAAATTTTTGCCAAATCCCATAATAACTTTTTGGCTTCCAACTCACTTTTATTAAAAATAAATGAACATTATATTAACATGTAACCTTAGTTTAGCCATTTACTATGTTTATATGATGGTGTTAAAACGGTTTGAAATTAAATCGTTTTAATATTATTTAAATTGGTTTAGCTTAAACCGTTTTCAGATGTTTATATACGTACATATAGTAAATCGGTTCAATAAATATTTTATAAACCGTTTTAAGATTAATATTTTTACTCCATGACTTAAGTCGTTTGTTCCAAGAGAATATCTGATAATGGATATGATTCAATAACAAATTTTCAAATTATAAATGTTGAAATTAAAATTAATTGTTTCTATTCTTGCGGAATTAAAACACAGAAGATTGCCAACTAAAATGAGAATCAATAGTAAAATACAACTTAATATTATAATTATTTAATTTATTATATTATTATTATAATTAATATAAATTAAAAAACGAATTAAATATTATATAAAAACAAAAATAGATAACATAAGTCACAAATGCAAAACATTATAGGTATCCATGCGTTTATGTGTACATATGATAAACCATTTTAAGTATATAAAATGGTTTTAACTTCTTAATCCACATAGTACAAGCGTTTAAAATTTTAAAACGGTTTAACTTTTTTACTTTTAACGCCATCATATAAACGTAGTAATTGTTTTATTTCATATAATTCATAATAATAATATATTATAAACCTATAAAATTGTATAATCATTTTAATTAATATAAAAATCTAAATAGAAAATAATTGATTTTAGGCGTTAGATCCTCAACATAGAAAAGCAGTTGCTGATATGATACATGAGATGTCTGGTCAGGCTCAATTCATTACAACGACATTTCGACCTGAGCTATTATTTCATGCTCATAAGTTCTATGGAGTTAAATTTCGTAATAAGGTATAATGACAATATTAATCATTTGTTTTAAAGTTACTATAAAATTAAATAACTTACAGGTAAGTCATGTTGAATGTGTTACAAGAGATGTTGCATATGATTTTGTTGAAGATGATACCACTCATGGATAGTAATATTGCATATGATTGTTTAAAAAATGTTGATATAAATTTAATTTCAATTTATATATATATTTGTTTATTTATAATATGATGAAAACTTTAATATTTATCTGTAAGTTTAAATTTGTTTAAGATACATTGTGTTCTTTTTAAAGTAAAAATATACTATTAAAACATAAAACTTGAAGTATAAAATTAAGTGTATTTAGTATTCATAAGTATGTATGCATTTTCACATTCCATAATACTTAACTGTTTTTATGTGTATTCTGAATTTTTCCTAATTATCTGTTTTATATTATGTAAAAGACATCTTTCCACCAAAAATTAGTTCATAATTTATATTTAATTAAATAATTTTTTTTTATTATAAATATTATAAACATAATGAGTTTTTGAAATTGAATACTAAATGTATTTTTAAATTTATCGTCAACATGTATATTTAAAACTAGGTCCATATTAATATCAGTTTATGATTTATATTGGCACTTGTTGATTATTTAATTATAATCTTAATGTAATAATTTCAAGCATTAATTCTGTACCAGCACTAATATAATATTCGTATAATTTTATACTTAATATTTATAATTTATAATCTAGTATTTTTTTAAAAAAAAAATATGTTATTTGTATTTATTTAGTTATTTTTTATGTTTAATTATTAACTTGAAATTTTCTAAATTTGTATGCATCAATAAAATGGAAATTTAAATGTGAAAAATATTTGTTAATGGTTTATTATAGAAAAAATAAATAAACTGCAAGCAGGGGACATTTATAAAAACTACTCCTGATTTAAAAAAAAGAAATTACCAAGTTATTATGTCAATAAAGATACTATAAAAGTAATAATTGGGTTAAATATATAATTTAAATAGTTATGCTATTAGTCAATCATCAAAATTAATAATCTAAATGCTAGAATTTAAATATGAAAAAAATAAAATCAAGAAATTGTAAAACTAAATTTACCACTAAATAGATATCAACGTTAATTACAAATCTCACAAAACTGTATTATGAATTAAATAAATATAATTATATAAGTATTTTGAAGCATTGTGTTTAAAATTTCAACCTAATATGTTTTTTATAATATATTTTAGAATCTGTACTAGATTGAGCAAAACAATTAAATTTGTTAATTTTAAAAAAACTACATGTGTATTAATTAATATTTATTATTATTTATTATACAAATTTAGTTAATGAGAAGGATGATATTACGTTTTAGTTAGGATATATAATGGTTGGTTTTGAACAAATTACGTGATTACACAACAATAATAAGTGGTAAGAATATGGGTCTATTTTTAGATTACTTCTAAAATATATATTAATATTTTTAAATTGTTAAATTATAATTTTTCAAAAAATTTCTTAAAAATTACCTTTCCAGAACATCTTAAAAATGGATGGTGGGTGTCCTCTTAAAATGGAAATGATAGGTAAAGAATAAATCTAATTGGTTGTTATGTTAGAGTATGAAATTTGCTCTGTAATTATTGTGAACTTTATCTTCCACTGACTTCAAGACATTTTGAACATATAGCTGCTAGCTTTTTGTACAAAAATAATTTTTATGTAATAATAATATATTAAAATTGTGTATTGCATGGTATGGAAATTAAATAACCGAACTGGTGCTGCAATCAGCAAACAGCAAGCATGTCACGGAAGGTTTGAACATATCTGTGCCTGTTCATGTTTCTTCCACTCTAAGCTCGATGGGCATGGTTGAACATCGCTCAGTTTCACTGTAGCAATCACTAGTTCAAGTCTTTGTGCTAGCGTCTTGTTGGAATAATTAAAAGTATTCACATAGAGCAAAGAGTTAACCAAAAGTTTCTTGTGAAACTGCTACAGAAGCTCATGCTATGTCAAAGGAAGTATATAGAAGTGGATGTTTATCACACACACAAGTTTTTCAGTTGTTAAAAAGGAGGGATATGATCTGCAAACCTGGATGATCCTCAACATCAAAAATGAATGACAAAACCCAGAAAATTGGTAAATTGATCTGCGAAAATCATTGTCCGAGTGTCTGAGCTCTTGCTAAAACCTCAGGAATAACAAAGAAAATGTCCGTCAGAATTTGAATAAATCATTTAACATGCACAAAAATGATACCAAAAACTTCTTACTCCAGAGCAAAAGGAATCGAGTCTGTGAAGGTGTTCTTTACGAAATACAGCACTACCATGTTGGACCACCCACCATAATCGCCCGACCTGGCCCTCTGTTTAAAAAAAAAACTGGAATGTCAAAAATCTAAAAGTTTTTGGCTCGTAATTAATTCACATTTCACATATGTACCATCAGAAAAAATAATAAAACTAGACTGGAAATCTCAGAAAAATACAAAAGTTACAGTATATGGTTAAACGAAAAAAGGAAAATAGTAGTAGCAAAAAATGTGATGTTCATCAACGAAGCTCCTACCAAGAATGAAAATCAATCTTTAAACTTTATAACGGTATTACAAATAACCAACCAAAAAGCAACAAAAATTTAGAAGAAGAAAAGATGACACACAGCCAATAAAAACCCAGAAGACAAAATTAAATATCCCAATACAAGAGCTACAAGATTAAAATGGAAACCATACTGCTACAAAGTCTATAATTTTGAAACATTAACACTCAATGTTAAAAACCTACCTATATCAATGATACTCCAGAATCCTACAGTGGCATTAAAGATCATCGATAAATAAATAGATGGGAATCATCCATTAAAGAGAGACTCTTATCACTTAAGAAAAACCAAACCTGGTCACCAAAAAAGCAATAGATTCAAAATGGGCATTCAAAATCAAGAGTGATTGAGAAGGAAACATTATCAAATATAAAGCTCGTCTAATCACCAAAAGGTTTTCACAAAATGGAGTAGACTATGATGAAACACATTCACCAGTTGCTAAACTAACAACAGTAAGAACACTATTCGCTAAATTGACAAACAACAACATGTATGTACATCAAATGGTTAATGGCATTTCTAAATGAAAAACTCAATTAAGACAATTATTTGAAAATACCAGAGGGATGTAGCATTACACAAGAAAAATATTACAAACTTTTTTCAGTTTGCACTATCTTTATTATACAGTCTAAAACAAGCACCTACGTGCTAGAATGACTACATCAACAAATTCATAATATCAATATAAATATTATTTACGTTTAAGTATATTCATATATCATTCTAGGATATTTTAACATCCCATAAAATTCTACTATTAGGGGGGGGGGGAAATTCAATAATTACTAGTATATTTAAACTTCTTCCTCTAAGAAAATTAGTTATCAAGGGATACATTTTTGAAATTACTGTAGTGCACTTAATATGAGTTGTAGATTACTTGAGATACCACCGGGTATAGGATACTTCACAATATAAAAAAAATTGTGTCTCAATATTATCGATTAATAACTTTGAAAAATAACTATTCTCCAATTTTTCAAAAAAAAAATTTTTTAAATATCTTTTTTGTAAATGATGCAAAAACAGAGGCCATTCATTAGTCATGTATTTTATTTTTAAAAATAAAGTGAAATATTTGCACTATATCAAGAATTAGGGCTACTGACTTTCCAATTAATTTTCATACTTCATACTATATATTATATTACGTTTATGTTAATGATGCCTACCTTGTTTAATATTCATTTTTCTATGTTTTATTATAATATAAGGAATTCCATATACGGAATACATACATTAAAATACCAATTAAAACTAATTTTTTTTTTTTTATCAATAAAGCTCTTTACTCCAATATTTTTGCTGGACTCATAACTGACAGGATTTGAGTAGAATTTATTTGAAAAAATAAAAGACTCATTATGTTAAAATAAATACATTCCTAATTTCAATAAAAATCTAAAATTGAAATAATTTTGTATTAGATATTTACCTAAAAGGCAGAAACTACAAAAGAAAGTTTTTATAAAAACCCGAAAACTCTTATAATATATTTACTTGAAAAGATTTTAACCAGAAAATTAAAAATACAAATCACTGCTCAGAGTCAAAATTTAAAAAATTATAGTTTTTAAGATTCTTAAATCATGATAGCTATATTTAGTTTAATGAAAACCCTCTATTTATGCAGCTTAAACCTTTTTTTTTTTTTTGTTAGAAATAAAATTCAAATTTTTATTTATCTTTATTACAAAAATTAGAAACAAAACAAAAATGTTTAATTATATAATATACTGTTATAATATTATAAAGTAATACATATATTCTATTGGCATTTATAAAATTATAAGTAAAAATATTAATCATTTCTAGACAATCTAGATACATAGGTATGGGCACCCATAAGGTTCTAAGGGGAAGGGGAGGGAAACTAATTAATTTAGTATTTTTATTTATTTTATTAATGGTCATTGATAGCCAAAATATTTAAAATAACAAAGAGAAATATGGGTTTTGATATTCTCATAAGAGAACTTTCCTATGGGGGCCCATGAACCTGATTTATACAATATTTTTTTTTTGTATACACTATAAACAATAAGTCAGAAATTCCATATAAATGATGCAGACATTAATTACATATAACCAGTAGTATATTACAAAGTGTGACTATAAGTAATAAATAATAACAATTAATAATATTACTAACTACCTAATTAGTAACTAATTAATAACTAACTAATTAGTTATATAAAATAATAGTATTTAGTGAAAATCTAACAATATGTTAACATTGCAATTTTATAAGATATAATATTATATGTTTGCCCATTTATTTTCACATTTATAAAATTCGTCATCTATAAAAGGTAGATTTCCTTTATGTTTAAGAAAACCACTGTTAAAATAAAAAAATGACCTATTTAAATAACCAACTATATCAAATTTGTTTTAAAAAAGCTCTTTACTCTAATTTCTCGCTTGACTTCTACTAGAAAAAGTATATACAGTGATAAAAAAAAAATTTTAAATAGAACATCATAATTAACCAATACATTCCACTTTTCACTCAGAATATAAAAGAGATTAGACAAAATTTCAAAATAATTCATCATCCCCAAAATGTATTTCTAGTTACATTCAGATCTTTGGCTACCAATAATTATTTTTATTAAATACGGCCCTTGCAAAAAAAGTTCTGCAGCGCAATGCTACTCATATATATGCTACTCTAATGGAACCGGTTTCGTTTATGTAACGTCTGAATCTGCTATGTATAGTCGACTGCACCAACCGATCATAATTTTCTGTCGTTCAAGTTTTTTTTAACAAAATTAATATGAGTTTTTACAAAAAATAACAAAGTTGATTTATACAAATTTTTAATTGCGTGTCCATACTATATGATTCTTTATACAATGATTATAAGGACAATACACAGTAAAAATTTGTTGACTTCAATGGGAAGAAGAAAAACATCTTCATCATATTCTTCAATTATATATCGCAGTACTAGTTGCTAATTACTTGTTGCATCCTCCATGTTGGATACAATGTGAAATATTAAAATGTTTGTATATATTTTGTATTGCGTGCAGCCGACTGCAGATACAAAATCATCACTGCTACATACAGTCACAGTAGTAGTCGATTGTATAAATGAAACCATACCTTTAATTACGATAATGTTTATTCGTAAAATTAATTTATTGGTATTTCCAACTGATCCGTGTATAATTGAAACCACAGATAACGAGGGATTACCATATTAAATATATACATATAATTTACTTATGTCAATCATAAAGTAAAATGAAAAATATTACCATACAACGTATATATATTGAACCAATGTTAAAAGTTTCAGACTGCTATTTTATATATACATTTTATTAAATTTTAGTGAGAATATATTGATTTTGAAGAAACTACAAACTAAATTTAGTATTTTGTATGGCTGTATCTACCGTGGATTAACCGTGGGTAAGACGTAAGTAGAGGGATCCTAACAATTAATTTTAATACTTCTCTGATAAGAAAATATAAGTAGAATGAAATCTGAAAGAAATCTAAGTTGCACTAATTCAATAGTAAAATGTGTTATTGGATATACAGTGATATACAAATTATAAGTTAATATTAGGTTTAAATATTAAATCTAGAGAATTTAAATTAGTTACTGAAATAGATGAATTTCAGAGAATCTTGCTGAGTTGCAAATATTTTATTTTAAAGTTTTGACTGCAATAAATTGTTTCCGTTTGATATAAGATTATCTAAAAACATAATAACATATTATTTAGATTATTAATATATATCATTTAATAAAAAATTCTATTCAAATTAAATTTTTTTATGAAACATGCTTTTTCATTTAAAACAAAGTTCCCATTTTTTTATTAATCATACATTAGAAGTATGAGTAAAAAAAAAAAATATGAAAAACCTAATACATTTTATAAAAATCTTACCAAATATTTGAACCAACTCAAAAATAATCGTTCTGTTTATAATATACATCATTGAGTCATTTCTGTAAAAAGAAACAATGATTACTGATATACATATGTACATCAAGGGAAATACTTTCAATAATGTAGAATTTTAAAATACTTAAAAGAAACTATTTAAATATTTTAGGTATATTAAGATAAATCTTTAACTAGCTAATGTCTTACTTTTTATATTTTTCAACTATTTTCATTTTATTAAGACCATCTAAAGCCATTTTGATTACATCTTTAGATAAACTATAAGGATGTATGTGTGATTCATGAACTTTCATATGAATTGATTTAAAAATATATTCCTCTGAAATGATCTCTTGACTAGTCTAATAAAGCAGGTCATTAAATAAAAATAAATAAATAAATAAATAAATAAATAAAATATAATCACTTACATTTATTAAACTACTGTAAATAAGTCGATAACATAGTAAATATGGATTAATAGTTAAATAACGAAGTAGTTCTTTTTCTTTTTCATTTATATGTAGATAAGCTGAGACACTACTTTTAAAATCCTATAAAATTTTAAAAAAATAGTGTACATTAGTGTTGTTGTATGTTATTTCTTTATCATTATAGTTATTTATTGTAACATAGCATACAGCAGTGGTTCTCAAATGATGTTTTGTAGTACACAAGTGTGCTGTGAACTGGTTGTTGGTGTGCCATGACTGCAATGGCAATAGTACTATTACTATAGTATTATTTTTTAAATTAAAATTTCCCAGTATATAGTTTTTTTTTTTTATCCTAGTAATTAATATAAAGAAGTATGATTGGACACAAAATTTGTCATCATCAATTCATATATAAAATTTAAATTTTAAATTACAAAAAGAAGCAGGAAGATTCAAATCCATTCCGATTATAATAGTATTAAAAATGAATTTTAGATATTAATCAGGGTATTTTGTTGTGAATTTAAGTTTTCTACACTTGTAAACATTGAAAATAAAAATGAAAACAAATTTTTTTTATGGTTGTATACATTTTTTCGGGTAGAAAAAGTCTAGCAGGAGTTTTGTAGTAAAAAGCTTTTATTTTTATAAGAAATTGGTTCTAATTTAGCGTTGCCATACATCCTGCTTTAGTCGGGACTGTACAGGTTTTGAGCATAGCGTTCCAATGTCCTGAAAATCCCTTTCGGGATGGCAAATTGACCCGGAATCCAACTTCAATATATTATATTAATGTTTTTCAATTTCTGCTAGAGATATAGTTCTTTTATAAATGATGGTTATTTTAAAACGGTCAATTGACAGAAATACATATCTATTTTCATGTAGATATGGGTATTATACACACTTACTCCGAAAAATGCTGTTATTTAAAATTGGAAAAGTTATAAGACTTAAAATTATATAAAAAAATTTAAACAACTTTTATAAATTAAATTTGTATTGTTAATATCGGGAAAAATAATTTTTTCAAACCATTTAAAGTACTTACTTTAAAAATTGTTTAAAGAATAAAATGTTAAATTAAAAAAAAACACTCATGAAAATCATTGGTTATCATTTATTGTTTTTCAGTTTTTATACATTTTAATGATCTTAATATAAAAGCAATATAGTTTGTTTTTATAATGAATCACAAATTGCATCAAATATTTTTTTAGTTATAGCCTGATTCAATACAGCAGTAGGACACATACGTGTTCTCATTGATGAATAATAGGTACTGTGTAAACTATAACTATAGCATGGCCTATTTGGAAGTTACGAATTACATTTTATATATGTACCGGTTTGGTAGGTAGTAGAGACTCCATTAATAATAATAATCAAACCAAATTTTAACAACTATATATAATTTTTGAGACAGTTTTGAGACAATTAAAAAAATAAATAAATAAATAAAAGGTGAAAAAAAAAGATTACCTCCTTAAAGAACTTTTTTGATCAAATATTCTATCGTAAAATGGAATTACGTGACCGATTAAATCAAGTGTTCAGACTGAATAGTTGTTAACAGAAAAATATTACATTTTGTATAGAGTAAACTGTAAACTAATAAAAAAATTTTTAAGTAGGGATGGTGGCACTTTTGCTGAAAACTATGGTATAATGTCTCGGTTTTTTTCAAAATAAAATACAATAACCTTATTCTAATTGGTGCTTTAAAGAGGTCATGGTAAATTGAATTTTATAATGAAATATTTGTTTAAATGGGAAAATAACAAATTAAGTTGTCATATCACATATCATCGATTTTTTTTATAATGATATTATATCGAACTTTTCTTAGAATTGTCTTTCAAATTAAATGATTTATATTTGCTTTCAAATTTAAAATAGTAATAATACACTATACTGAAGTACCTTCTTTCACCATCTGTTTCTGGACGACTTTTAAAATGTTAATTTATTTTTATTTTGTAATATGCCGTCAAAATCTATTACAAACAAGTGTTCCATGAACATAAAAATATTGAGAACCACTGAAATATAAGATCAACTAACACTGTAAATCTTCACTTATTAGTTGGTATAATATATAATATAGGTACATGTAAAATATGCATAACATTCTATGTGCTATACTGTACACACTAAATTAGTGAGCAATAGAAAATTTTTGTTTAAATTAATTAAGAATAAAAAGTTTAAAATTACTAGAAGTACTTTTAATATTTTTAAATTTATAATATAAACAGTGTTTGTACAAAAATATAGATAAAATAATAATAAAAATAGTAATAATAATAGGTAATGAATACTTACTTGTATTTCTCGGCCAATAAAAAATACAAATTCAAATTCAAATAATCTTCTTAACAAAATAAACTTGCCCTCTAGGTCCAACATATCTAGCAAGGAAACATAACATTTACAAGTCATAGATGTTATTGTTACTCCATCAAATTAAATAAAATTAAATTCAAATAATAATACATTTTTTATTATACTATACACAATTTATTAATATGTATAAAAATGAATTCTTGATATTACTTATAAAAACAAATTGATCTAATTAACATAAGAACATACAATAGAGAAAAGTATATATATAAGAGCCTTCATTGGAGCTTTCATTGAATATCTATTTAAAAATAATAATGTATAATATATACACAACATTAATTTTATGAATGGATTGTGTTGGTAAGAATCTCAATAGGACAATCACTTTTAAACTATTGGTTGGATATTTTCAAGTAAAAAAAAAATAAAGAAATTAGAATAATTTAATTACAAATGAAGATTTTTATAATATTACTTGTATATTTTCTATTTTTAAATCTGAAGTCACAATATGAAGAAAGATGGAAATCTTGAGTGGTACTTATTAGGGATAGTTTGGCCATACTTTAAATTTGTAGTTATACTCTAAACCCAGTGCTGGGTTTAAGGGGGGGGGGGACGAGGCATTTGTAGCTATTACAGCGAGGTACAAAACGTAAAAATATTTAAGCTTTTCATACTCCCTTTTACTTATTAAAATTATAACGCTACAATTATATTTGCCACAGGCAACAAATCCTTTAGATCCAACAATGCCTAAACCAAATGGTAATAATTTATTATAATGGTTTTTGTGTGAATACAAAATTATGTTAATACCTTAAGAATTTTAAAATACTTTAACAAATTAACTTTAAACTTACCATTTTTCCAAATAATTTGACATTTTGAAACTATAGTTACAAAAGCAATATTTATAACAAAGTGCAGTGACGGATTGACATACAGTTGATTTAAAATTAATGGAAATGCTTGATCGAACGTTTCAGTATTAAAATTAAGGTCCCCTATGAAAATAAAACAATCAATTTTAGATGATGCCTAATAATTATTTGTATTCATCATAGATAAATCGTTATTTATATCTAAAGAATTTTCCAATAAGGCAATGGATTAAGTTAAATGGAATTTAGGTATGGTGAATTTAATAAGAGAAGCATAATTAAGGAGTGTGGTTAGAAAAATAAGAAAGTGCTAAGATCTGTATTTTGTAGAAGTATGGAAAGTATTAAGAGGACAAGATACCCAAATTTGCTATCATTGTCTTACCAACTAATAATATATACAATTTATGTTCAGCATTTCTATCATAACTTTATTTTTTCTAATATGAGAGTAAATTCATCTATTACTAAATTTATATACAAGATGTAAATGCTATAGCGTTGTTTTTTCCACCCAAAATTTTAATTTCAAAGATAAATATATATATTAAAATTCTTCTTTTTTTCCTTCGCCTTCTCTTCCAACTATTTGGGGTCTTCCAAATAGTAAAATATAAAGTCATAATATAAAATATATTTAAATTATTAAGATTTTTTAAAACAATTATATTTCTAAAAAATTTAAATTTCAGAAAAAAGACAACGCTAGTAGATTATGGTCTTATTCATACATTTGGTAATAGGTTAGTTTACTCTTATATTAAAAATTACTAAGTTGTGATAAAAATGCTGAACGTAAATGTCATATATTGATATCGAATAGGAAATTATAAGGAATAAAACCTATGAGTTACAGTGTGTAGATTTTGGAAAATAGGGTAGGAAGATACATTTGATACAAGAAATAAGATTGGGCAGCAACAATGTAGCCAATATTTTTTATAAGGTAGATAGTAGAGAAGTACAAAGAAAAGACGAGGAAGTTGTTTATGATATTTATTGATTTAAAGAAGGTGTATGTGAATGTAATTGTGGATATTTATGAAGAAGCGAGTACAAGAGTGAAAAATCTACGTAGAGTAACTGAGGATTTGCAAATGTATGTATAACCCGCGCGGTTCATCGTGACCATTGGCTGATGTCACAAATTAGTGGTCGGAAAACTTGTGCATACAAGAAAACAAGTATGAAAACGTGCGTTTTGATTCAGACTTTGACAGATTCTGCCAGTCTAGAAAAACATACAATAACTTAATGCAGACGACAGGGCTTGAATATATACTGTATACAAGCATATTGTTCAACCCCTATAATTTAAAAAACGTAACAGTTGAAAGTGGTCAAAATGAACAGCATGGGTTATAAAAGGAAAGAGAAGAAAAGGATGACAGAAATAGATTTGGTTGAATGTGACAGAACATAATATAAATAGGGCTGGTGTAAGTGAAGAGAATGTAGGAGATCAAGTTAGATGGTAGTTGAGGATTAGGGTGGTTAACTCAAGATAGTTGAGAGAGAAGACAAAAAAAGATAGACAAATCTTCATTATTATAGATCTAAATGCATATAAGTATACCTGGTAAATTTGACAAATAAATGTTGTTATACAAAGAATAGTTTTTTTGAAATTGTATTATATTATCCTTTAGTAATATGAAGTGTTTATGAAGTTCAATAATATCAATAATTCTACTTTTAATATCACAATCTGAAATATATTATTTAAATAATAGTATTATTTTTTATTTTTATTAAAAATCTTGAATACAAGAATGAATTAAATATGACATTCATCACTATAGTAAGCATTATACTTCCATACAAATAATTTAGACTTTAGAAATATTACATAACTTATTATAACCACTGATTTAAAATATTTTATATTCAGCAATAAATGTAATAACTTCAATATTTATAATAATATTATTAATTCAATATTTTTGTTTAAAAAAATCAATATTTTGGTCACTTTATAGATGAAAAGTTAACAAGTTTTACTTGATATCATCTGAATATTTTTATATTTATTGAGGTGCAAAACTGTACAATAAAAAATATGTGCATTTGTCATAGGCATGTTAATTGAGAATGAAAACATTTTAAACTTGTTTATGAAAATTTTATTTTAGATAGATTAATTTTATATTTAGTGTAAGAATGTTCTATCTAAATCAGAAATGTATTGATCTCTTATAACAATAAACTAAACAACATAATAATTTTAAAAATGCTACAAAGATAGTAGGTATTATTTAAATAATATCCATTTTTTAGAGAGTGGATTTAAAACTTTCATACATAGCCTGATAATTATTAACATTCTAATTTTTCAATTAATCATCAAATGAAAATTTTACAGTTAAAATTTAAATGTATATATATTAATATTTTTATACTACTTATCCAGTAAAATTTACCATTTGCTTCAATTTGAGCACCACATTTTTTAAAAAATGTACTTATCCAATTAATTTGCTCAATTATTGTATCTAAATGAACACATTCGGTCTTATTTTTGAATAAGTTGTAAATCAGTGTAATTGCTAATATATTAGAGTATGATAAAACCATACTATGCTGTTGTCTACAAATATATATTTAATCATTACACATTTAAAATTATATAATATATATAATGTGAGTATTATTGATAATGCATAATACCTGTAAATAATTTCGTGGGCAAGAGTTGATATTACATTGTTTTCATTAACATTTTCAATTTTATGTCCAATATCTTTAATATAGCCTTGAAGTGAAAATGGTGTAGCAAAATTAATATAAATATTACCATAGTTATCATCCATATTTTTTATACTATTTATCAATCTCTAAAAATAATAAAAAATAAATTGAATTTATAAATTATTATTTAAGTAATTATATTGTATTTAAATTAAATACAATAATATAAAAGGAATCCATAATAATTTAAGAACATTTTTTACCTATTTGATTTTTGTCAAACAGGTAATACAGCAAAATCACATTACACAATAATTTAATTAGGAAATTTTGAATAAATTAGGGGATTTAAAATTTATTAGTAAATTGAAAAAGAAGAATATTATCAAATATGACAAAAATCTGTTTGTACAATGTCATATAACAAAGAATTTATTGTTATTTGTAAAAATAAAATACACATTTTAATTTAATGTTTTTTTTTTTTTTTAATCAATTTTAATATAGGTAATTTAAAACAAAAAAATTAGTATTAGAAAATAAACTTGAGTAATATTATGAATGGAGGACTCTGAGGAAATAATTTACTGAATGTTTAATTTACCTTGTCATAAAAGTTTAGAAAAAAAAGCATCAATAATTAAAGGGAATTGATTTAACTTTATATAATTGAATTACGACATCAACAAGGAATGTAAGTATTATTTTAAGTCTAATATTTTAATGTCTAAAATCATATCTCGTAGCACATAAAACATATATGTGAATAATACTTTAGTTTTTGTATTAATCATAAAGGATCATACAACCGAAAATAAATCAATTTCATTTTACTGCATTATTTTACAAAGAATAAAAAACAAAATTGTTTGTGGTTATAAAATTTATTTCCAACCACTCATTTTACATGTACCAAATTTTTTGCGGCACGTGACTAGTGCATATATATTTCTACGACTAACTTAAAACTACATAGGATGTGTTGTGCGGTACATTATGTACAAATGTATATATATATATATATATAAACTATATTATTGACATTTAAAATTTTTCCATCTCCTAAAATAACCTTAACTTATTTAAAATAATTATTGTATAGGTAATTAAGTAAAAATGTTCAAAAATACATGTTGATGGCATTTTTCAACATTTTTTTTGAATGAAATAATAAAGTATTTTTCAGAAAAATAAAACAAAAGGCCGGTGACATACAGGAGAAATACACAGAAAATTTTTTTCATTAGTTAAGAACATATGTATTTAAATGGAACAACATACTGAAACATTATCACAAATTTTATAACATGAATAGTGAATACAAATTTATAAAAATATATATATATTATAACTACCTATATATTATATAGTTATATACGTTTTGATTAAATATTAAAAATAATACCTATAATTAAATTACATACCTATTTTTTTTTTTATGGAATAACTTATTTAATTTTGCTTTATTTCACTTTACCGTTATCACATTGTATGAATAGAAGTGGGGGAAGGGGAAGTGAATGTATAACAACTGGTTTATTTTTGTTTGATTTTATTCATTTGAAATCACTCGAATCTATAAATATTATCAGAGGTGATGAAATGGATTACTGCATTATAGACTATTTCAATTGCACAAATTCCAATATTTTAAGCAAAAAAAAAAAATAAAAAAAAATATCAATTTAAAATATGGACTTTTGATGATTTGAAAACTATATTAATTAATGAGTACTTGTTTTATGATTCAAGCACAGTGATGTGGATTGCACTTAAGCACTGCAAATGAGCGTTGCTTATAGGTACTTGTAATTATTAAACAGTGTAGCCTATAGGTAATTTTTAAATGGACATTAAAATTAAATATTAGTCAAGTTTCAATGATTGAATGATGTACAATAATTTATTTAAATTGTTGGTTACGACCACCGTTATCGGTAGACATAAAATACAAATGGAAGATAATAATATTATTTTTTATATCTATTAGCTAACTAGGATCCCCCTACAGGCCACTTCACTACTTAATAATATACTTTCAAACATGCTTACACATAAAACAATTTTATTTAATAGAAATATTATAATTAAAATTGTAGGAAACACAATGTTGGAATATAACATAGAATTATATATTTTTACGATAGGCATATTATTGAATATTATTGATACTATTTCATTTATTATTACATTTTTTCAGTAGTGTATTTAAGGGAGGGTTTTAGGAACGATCAAATTTTATTATATTAAGGCTAAATTACAAAAATGTTAATTACAAATAGATATCTAGTATGTTTACAAGTAAGTAGGTATTGATATTAGATTTAATAAATCATTACACTAACATATCTAGAATCCCAGTGACAGACGAGTTTTCGTCTGTCACCGGGACTCTTTTTTAACGTGCACTTTTATATGCGTCACTGACCTAACTGTAAATATAATACATTCAATGATTCACTTTGCTTAGATTCAAAATTTAGTTATTATTACCAAATTAATTTTGAAATTAATAAAGTACTTACCAAAGTAGTTTCTTTTGGTTTAGGAATTCCTAGAAGTTCATAACTAAATAATTTATCTTCAAGAAGGCGATCATAATTAATAGAAATTGGAATAATAGTTACATCTTGAACTTCACTATTTAATAAAACATTTACAATACACTTAAGTATTCCTGTAAATAATAAAATATCTCTATATAATAACTTGTATACAATTGATTCTTAATGAAGTTACTCAGGAGCTATTTATTAAACAAATTTAATTGGAAATAATTTAAGTTAAATGAAAAAAAAGTACATGTTAAAACTTCAAAAAAATATAAGTTATAAATATTTACCAAATTTTGGAGGAATTGATTTGTTTGACCGACTGCGTGTACCTTCAATAAAAAACTGTAATGGGGAACTTTCATAAGTTACTAAGTATTTAATATATGTGTACAACACTGATCGGTATATAACATCATGAGCAATTTCTCCTCGATGCAAAAAGAAAGCACCGCATTGTTTTAATAAATTTCCCATAATTTTCATATTTTTAAAATCTGTATAAAAATAATTTTTATTATTTTAAATAAATATTTAAATTTGTAAAATTCTCATGAGTTTGATAAATAATAAAATATTAAGTTCAATTTAATTTAAACAACTTTTAATAATCGACAGCTAATATATAAAAAATTATTAATTATAAATGTTGATAAGTAAATAATAATGTATTAACAATGTTAAATTCAATCATAAATACATACACATTCGATACATCAAACAAATCACAAACAATATATTATTTATATCAAAAATATCTCTTTAAAAGATACAAACTTTCATGGATTAAAGAACTTTTGCTACGTAAATTAAATTAATATAAACTTAGTAGTAAATTTTTTTCTGAAATGCTTGACATGATGCTTTCAAAGATACAAATGTGTTTCATGTACACACTATACTAATAAAGAAATTTTTTGGGACAACTTTTGCATTTTTCGAAGTTTTTGACATTTTAGGGCATTTTTCCACGTTTTTGGGGTATTATTTATTTTCTTGGGTCATTTTTAACCTATTTTTAGTAATATTACTAAATAAAAATACACCTAAGATTCAAATATAAACACATATTTTTTAATTTTGTATTAAAACAACATCAGATAGTCGTCTGGTTTTTAAATAAAACAATGATTCTCAAATTTATCTTAATGACACACCTGCTGATTAGCAGAGTCTACAAATGTTATCAAATCAATTCAAAATATAAATAAAAAAAAAAATCCTCAAATCAAATTTTTAATACTATGAATTTAAAATTTGACCATGTTTTAAACAAAAAAATAGAGGCTTTAAAATAATTTAAAAAATAACTCAAATATTAGAAGGAGAAAAAAATAATAATCCAGAAGATAACATTTCAAAAGATATGATATTTTCCAAGTATGCTTCAATCACCTAGGTTGATATAGAGAGGCCAATTTTTGTCTTTAAAACATATTGGCCAATAATCGTCAATTATTAAAATTTCAAAATATTGTAGAAGCCTTTATTGTACAATGTAATGTTTTGGATATCACAGGTAATACAAATCAATTGAAACAATTTATTTAATTAAAATAGACTTACATATTTTCTTTTTAATTTATACAGTTTTAGACTGAATCACACGGGTTATTTTTTTTTTTTTTAAATAATTATACACGTTTATTGTAATATTATTTAATTTATTTATAATTTTTTTATTTAATTTTATTATATTAAAAAAAAAATATATATATAAATATTAAAATAATATTTATATAAAAAAAAAATGTATTTAAGTTGTTAAAACTCATAACAGTATAGTTTTTTTTAGGTTATCGAAATATAAATATATTGACAGAAATTAATGTATTTACCTGGAAAATAATGTCATTCATAATTAATTTTCTACTAAAATAAATATAATTGGGGTTTGATTTTTCATTGACAAATGGCTCAGGTTCTGATGAAAATAATAAATTGTAAACATTGTTAATATTATTGCATAGCATAGTTTATTTTGTTCTCGAAAATTGAACAAAATCAATGGAACGACTTCTTTTGAAGTTCTTTCAAGCACTGAGAAAATATAGGAAAATCAAAAAATGATCTCTTAAAAGTGGCATTTTAATAAATTTTCCATCAAAAAAGCAGCTCTACTCCAAAAATTCTAAAAGATCTAAAAGATCATTTTGTGGTACTTTTAATTTTGTTTTCAGAATTATATTTGAATATGTGTTATAAATTACTGAATTACATCAATTGTAGATGTATTGCGAGAAAAGTAAATACCTAAACACTATATTTACAATATTATATTTTATACAAAATATACTAACTGCTATTTAAAAAAAAAAAACAGGAATAACATTATGGCTAAAAAATGTTAACACTACAAACAAATTATTATTCTAAAGAAAACTAAAATAAAAATTCATTGACACTCATTACTTAATAAAATATTTTATATAAACTTAAAAGTAATGCAAATATTATTATTATAGATCTATTATATTAATTTATAAATGTTTTTATGTTTACTATAATTTTCGGTCAAATAAACATAAAATAAATGTGTAAATTATAAAAAGACTAATACAAATAAATAAATGAATAATTATGAATTAGTTAATACTTTTTCCACGATTTTATAATTAATTGATTTATTCTAATTTTATTTTATTAGTTAAGGATTTTTTACTGAAATTGGTAAATATAAAAACATTAATACAATTATTATAATACACAGAATTTTTTTCATTTTCTTTAATTTTTTTACTAAATCGTAACAAGACAAAAGCGCTATTTCATAGAAACTAGTGCTATACAGCAATCGATACACATCTAAGCAGCAAACATATACACTATTAACAGAAATAATATTCAAAATCAATGTCAACTGTGATACAACACACCATTGCACTATCTAGTCTGAAATTCATAAAAAAATACCCATTGCAGCAGCTACATATGGAATTTCAATATTATAATTGAAACATATAAATGCCATCAAAATAAAATCTTGATAGCTTCTGTGACTCGGAACAAATATCACTGGATTTTTGTTAAAATTTGATTTTATCTAGGTATGTTTTTAAAACATAAATAATGATAAAATAAAAAAAAATACTTTATTTAAAACTTAGTAGGTATATGTTTTATGTATTATAAATTGAATTAAATCATGAAAGTGTAAATACTTTTACTTGATATAAACAAAATGACGACAATAATTAAGAGGACACCACACATGCATTTGCTGTCTCCATCTATCTTAATGAGCACTGTAGTAAAATATTATAATACATATAATTTAAATTGAGATGTTTTAATTAAATTTAAAATTTAGAGTTTAAACATTTATTACCAAATTTAAAGACATATTTTTGAGGACCTTTCATATTTTTTGTTTTGTAAAGTATAGTTTGTATTTTCTTTACTAGATTTATTTAAAATCGATTATAATAATTTAGTTTTTATATGTCATTTCTTAAAACTTAAGAGGATGCCACATATCCAAATTAAGAGACTACAAACTAATTTTACGTGAACATAAAAATCGAGACTTCAATTAAAATTAAATAACCAATTTTTCATACAACTAAATAGAACTAAAAGGAGAATTAAATCTGTGATGTACCTAGTGTTTTTATTTTTTAAATTTTAAATTAAGTAATTATGTCAAACTTGTATAATTTTATGTTTTTTAAACATTTATAATACAAAATTGAGATAATTTATGAAAAATATAACTACTACAACATAGATTAGGTTTTCTCCCATTATAGTAAAAAAATGTAGTGTTTTTATTTTGATTGTAACCCTGGTGTTTTGTGTTTGCATAATACATGATTTTTTCCAACAAATATTGTGATAAACTGATACAAAGCTATTTTAAAATTATTGGATTTTCATTTTTCTTAAAATTTTATAAAATTTGCCTATACAGAACCTCTCAAAAAGCTGGTGTGATATCATCTTAAAACAAATTTAGTAATATTAGTAAACATAAAACATAGGCATTAATTATTATAATATATAGATATATATATGCAATATATTACCGTAATCAATTTTTGCTCATTGATATATAAACCTCGAAGTTTTGATTTTAGAATTTTAATTAAAATGTATCCCAACATTCTAATTGTTAAATTTGTTTTAATACTTTGAAGATCGTCAAGTGTTTCCATTGCTTTTGTTGTAATATAATCTAAATCAGTACTGTTTGTTGAAATTATCTATAAGTGAAAAACTATAATTAAAATGACTAGTAAAATATACACCATTGATTATACATAGATATATTTACATATCTATTTCAGTGATTTGAAAATTGTTCACGTTATAGTGTTTTATAAAGTATTTACTATGGTATTCAACTTTAAAATTGCTTATAGTTAGTATTCGACTGGCACAGTGTATAGCCACAGCTATAGATTTATAACTGTAGAGTACAATGTATACTGGGAGTCAAAATCAACTGCAATTGATTTTTATGAGAAATACTATAATTAAATACTTTATAAAGTGTTCTGTAATGTGAAAATTGTCCACGTTATTGAAATACGAATTAGTGAACAATATATAGTAGGTACCTATATATAAATATATAATCAATATATATACTACTAATAGGTACCTACCCACATATTATATAATTTGTTCTATGAGAGATCGTCTGTAAAAAACACAACTAGTGTTGCAACACAATTCCCACCTAACCTCATTCAATTCATCTGAGAGTGGCGATAGGGAAGGTAACTTGACATCACTACACCATCAAATCATTCTATATGTGTAATCTCTGACGATCTTTCATGAAACACGGTAAATAAAAAAAGTTGAAAATGACAAACCTTTTGAATTGATAATTTTATATTTTGTTCAAGTATTTTTTTTTTTTCATAACTTGATAAATATGTGTTTTGAGATATAAGTGTACATTGTTCCGTGTTTAAAGATTTTAGTGACCATTTAAAGTCACTTATATTTCTTAATGATGTTAAAATATTTATAAATAAATCTTTATTTACATTATATAACAAATCATCCCTAAATAATAAAAAAAAACAAATAATTATAATGATAAATTATTAAAAAGGATAATATAAAAAGTTATAATCAGAGCTTAGGATTTAAATATTTGAATATACCATATACATATTGGATGTAGTTAAACAAAACAGAGTAATATTGAAATTAGTTTCATAATACAGAAAATCCTAATATGAAATTTTTACATATTTTAGGCATTTTACTATCTATATCACAAGACATTTAATAGATATATTTATTATAAATCATTATTATCTATTTAGATACTATGAAGTTATTACAATTTTAAATGAATGTTAAAATATTCATCAGTCCCTTAGGCCTGAAGTATAAAATTTGATTTGATTGTAGTATAAATATTTATGATTATATTATTATTAATACCTATGTATGAAAATAGGTGCTCAACATTTAGAAATTATTATATTTGTATAAAATTTTATTTTTAAATAAATTTGATAAAAGGTAATACTTATTACAATATTTTAGTACCTATAAGTCTTAAACCTTAATTATAATATAGGTAAGCACTTTATATTATGGAAGTATACTTAATTGTACTCCAAGGCTTTATATTTTTCATAGGTAATAAAAAATAATGTTGTGTGTGAAATATTGTATCTTGTAGAAATGTAGGTACTAATATTATGGGTAGTACAAATAATTATAATAAATTTTACAAACTTGGTAGGTAAGTACTTACATTTTGAAAATATTTTTATTAAACCAAATATTTTATTTCCTATACTTGAAATGTTATTATATACTTATGGAATATTAATATTTAACAAAATAAATTGTTACAATAATAGTTAAAAACATAAAATAATGTTACATAAAAATGTTCTGTGATAATATTGTGTTTATCATTCGACCGGCTCTGGTTTCTTATCACATATAAACAGGTGTTTACCACCAGGTAGTGAAGTAGTGGACACCGAATATATTAATTTACTAATACACTTTTTTTTAATTTTTGTGTTTTACTTATATAATAATAATAACATGTAGTATGCTTACATAATACATTTCAATTATTTTTATTAATACATATTATAATATAAATTATATAAATAATAATAGGTATAATATTATGAATTCGGAAGAAAATACCATTAAAGTAGCGATATTGACGGGTAAGAATTTTATATTTTTTATATTGTATTATTATAGTCCATAGGTAACTTGTACATGCACAAAGACATAATATTATGCATACCTAAGTATATCTATTACGTTATTTAACCCAATATTTTTTGATTTTTCTTCTCTTTTTTTTTTTTGAGGGAATTTGTTATAGGTACCTAACCAGCGGTATGACTAAAAATATCGTGAAAGAACGAATGATAATAAAGTTGGGTATAATTTTTCTAATATGTGTAGGTAATTAGGTACCTAATCGGAAATTCAAGTTCGTAGAATCAATAGATACAGTATTTTGTTATTTTAATATTTGAGTACATTGACCCATTATCAAATTTAAAGATAGGCACCCACCTATACCTAATGATTTTTTGAAGTTTTTTTTTTAATTTATAATTTAAAGAAATATAGGTATAGGAACCTACCTACCTATAGCCTATAGGTTATTTTTAATCAAAATGTACTATGTAAGTATATGTATCTATTAAAATGTCATTAATTACATTTAAAAAAAATAACGACGATAAAACACAGATGATTTCAATAATATTTGATACCTACACGTTAATTTACTAGGTATATTATTAGAAACTAAAAAGTTTCTACATTTCTACAGAACATAAATTTCCTATATAGATACAGGACAATATAACAAATGCATTATTTTTTGTTTTACCTAATCAATATTTTAATTTTTTTTAAGAATTATTATATTCTTGCACTACCTATATTAAACATATTTGAAATTTAATGAAAATTTTTTTTAGAAAAATTATATTGATTGTAAAATATTTTACTAAGATTCAGTCATTTTTTTACAATTTATAGGTTTTTTAAAATTTGGATATTTGTTTCACTTATTTAATATTAATAGTTAATATATTTTTTATGCGTACAGATTATAATGATAAAATTATGGGCGTATATCGACTCCGCCGGCCACTGTTTGTAAAAATTATCTATTGACTCCGCTGACTACTGTTCAAAAAAATTATGTATCGACCCCGCCGACTAAATATTTTATAATCAACCAACGGAAAAATTTAGCACGTAAATTATGGATTAATAATGGATACGCTTGCACAAATATATACATTATATTTTAGATACCTATATATTTTATTCAATCAGTGAACAACACTATTAGGTATATATGGTACCTATACGAATACCGTAGTAGTATAAGATGTAACTTAAAATAAATTATACGAAATAAATATTGTAAAAATCAAAAAAAAAAAATTACATTCAAAACTTTAAAATATCGAATAATACATAATTTATTGTCAAATTATTGTTACTATACTATCACATATTATCACATACATTACATATACATCCAAATCAATTTTTACAATAGTCACAGTATTAAATTAAAACCCGACGAGTGAAATGCTTAAGTTTTACTATAAAAGTGCATAAAAGTGAATTATATACATATTACATACTTAATAAATATTAATACTAACAACTTATTAATAAATAAATATATTGATGTACATAAAGAAGAAGCGACGGATTAGCTGGCGGGATCGATATATACCAATTTTCGAAATCGGAAGTTTCGGCGGAGTCGATAAATTCCCAAAATTAGTAGGTACCTATATTATTATTATTTTACATTTGAAGGCAATAATAAATAATTGCATTCAATAGACGATTTTGATTCAAGTTTGGTATAATATTATAATATATATATATAGCTATGGTAACCATGACTTGAGTATTTTGTTATTTTCCCTGCATTTATAAAATATGCTTAGATACCGGAAAACGGGTAGGTATACATGTAATCACTGAACTTAGTTCGGTGCATGTAATAATTGGATCAATAAGGTGTCTTCTAAACGAAAAGTTGTTTCCAGAATAATTAAAAGAAAACAAAATAAACATCTAAAAACTTAAAAATATTAAATAGAACAATGTTTATTATACATATTACATATTTTTTGAAGTAGTACAGCTGTTACACTCTGTATATATTGCCTGTTGAATAGAGATAGTGATGTTAAATACTCATGCATGTTGCATCCTCTTATGCCGTGTCCTAGCCGGTGCGTGCACGCGTTGCGGAGCGATATTTGCCCGCACTACGGTCCTCTCGTGCGTGTCAAACTAAGCGCGTTTTCAATACGTGGGGAACGCATGTGATTTTCGTATAGGCGATAGAAAGTGATAAACTGCCGTAAAAACTATGACTTGTATCTTATTATAATATAATCACCATAAATTTCCCACGTTATCATAAATATTATAATAGTATCACAGAATATAATATTCTGTTTTATTATGTTTAGTTTTTATCATTAAAAATAATAAATATTCTTATTTATATATTGCTTATTAAACGTACATAATAATAATTATGTCGATCTCCACAATTGAAGCTTGTTCTTAATTGAAAATTCGTGTCTCGGACACAAATTATTAAAACTGAAAAAACGGGAAAGGTCATCTGTAAATACAATTTATAAAGATAGATTTGTATTTGGAGAATTTTACCATCTGTGATCTGTATCCGCAGTTACGAGTAGACAAAGTTTTGTTTCGTGCATACAGGGCCCGCGTACAATTCGGGACAATAATTTACTGGGACCCTTACTCGTCAGGAAAGTACCTATTATCATGTACGGGATTTCTCTGAGGAACAGTAATTCACGGAAATCATATTAAGTAGGAAAATTAATATTTTGAAATAATTTCTATACGGAATATAGGAATCGTTCCAATCAAAAAAACATTCTTAAAAATACGGATTATTTTAAATATATAATTTCCATAATTTATTATTTGTATAAAATGCTGTACCTATTAAATACCGTTCTTAAAATTATTTTTCTATTAAATATTTTCCTGTTTATTATAGCCCTACGTGCATACACTAGAATGGATACAGATGCAATTGATTATATTGCTCATCATGTAACACCCATTTGTCAACGACAATATACAAATATTATATATTTCGCCGTTTTCGGTGTTTGACATCGTGGCGATCCACTCGAACGCACGAAGGGAAATGACATGATATTAAAACTAGTTTTTATAACGATAATATTCAGTTGCCCGCAATAAAAACGCATAATCGCATGGGGGGAAAAACAAATCATTTTGTTTTTCAAATTTTGCGGTTCGGTGCGATATTGCATACGGGGGCAACTAGGACAGTATATATTCTGTTTCTGTACATTTGTAATTTTTCGTTCGCCACATTGCGATCCGCAATGCGTGCACGCACCAGCTAGGACACGGCGTTATAGATTAGATATAATCAATGATATAATATAAAAAAATATAAGGATAATATTTATTATTGAGTATAGTCTATTGTACCGGGTCACGTATTGACGAAAATTATTCGAAACAGGCTTATATGGGTGTATGTTATGTGTATAATGTATAATTATATATACCTACTATAATATTATTTTGGCCTAGGTTGTCAACAATGTAGCCGATATTTTGTGTAAGACAGATTGTAGAGAAGTACCTACACAGAAAGAAAAAGGAAATCGTGTATGGTATTTGTTAGTCTAGAAAAGGCTTATGATAGGGTTTCTAGGGAGATTTTAAAGTGGCCATTAATGCAGAAAGGATTACCAAAGGCGTATGTGTATGTGAACGTAATTGAAGACATGCGTGAAGGAGCGAGTATAAGAGTGAGGAGTCTGTGAAGAGAAATTGAGAATTTTAGAGTCGGAGTTGGAGTGAACCAGGGATGGATTTGAAGGGGGACCCGGGGAGGTGACGTGGTGATCGTTCCTCCTTGTAGTTTTTTTTTTATCATTATTTGAGATATATAAAATTGACTTTGAATAGGGATTAGCCCTTAATTTATAAATTATCCCTATTCGCCCCCTTTTAAATGAACTTCAGATTCACCCATGATATAGGGTGAGGTACCATGGTACATGTTGTTAGCAGATGATATACCTAGTGCTGTTAGGAGAGAGTCCTGAGGAAGTTAGTGGTAGACTTAAAGAGTGGAGTTCCTTCCAAAAGCTCTTGAAAATAAAGGACTAAGGATTAGTAGGGATAAAACGGAATATATAAAGTATGATTTTGGTGAAATGGAACACAGATGGAATAGGGAAAGACAAGAAATAAAGTTAAGTAGGGGTGTAGTGGAAGAAATTTAGAGATTTATGTATTTAGGGGCCGTTGTACAGAAAGATAGTGATTTCGAAGAGGATATGAAACACAGAATTAAGTGTGGATGGATCAATTGGAGAGAAGTGTCAGGTGTTTTGTGCGAGAAAACAATCCCTATTAGGTTAAATGATAAATTTTATAAGACAGTGGTGAGTCCTGCAATAATGTATGGAACAGAATTTCGGGCACAAGGTAGAAAGATAGAATAGAGAATGAGTGTATAGTAGAGATAAGAATGTTAAGGTGGATGAACGGAGTACCTAACTAGTGAGGACAAAATAAGGAATAAGTGTATAAGAGGTAATATAGGAATCGTTTTGAAAATTTACTTCTATCTGATTAAAACACATAGGTTTCTATATTAAAAAATAAATCGAATAAAATCATTCTAGTACCTACTGAAAGGAATACTATTACATATGCGATTTTTTCAGAGTTCTGTATAGGCAATTTTTAAAAAATTTCAAGAAAAATTAAAATTTAACAATTTAGAAATATTTGAGTACCTACATTTTAAAATCACATTACAAATACATTACAAATCTAAAAATAGCCCATTCCTGTACTTTTTATTGTTTTATAATTACAGCATTTCCGTCTAACAGACATATAATCTAGACACAATTTTGTAACGTTGGAAAGTCGAATTCAAAATGTGAAAACAGCATTTTTCTTAAACATTAAATAATGAAATATGATCAATATTTATAAAACATAGTTTTTAATGATAAATAATATGACAACTTTTTTTAATCATCTCGATAAAATTAAAACTTTTTTCAAAAATGAAATCTAAATTTCCAGTTTTACAGTTTTGTCTAGCTACTTTAGTTATGTATTTTTACCATGGTTATATTTTGTGATATTATATACATATATTTCACACTTAGAATAGGGTGGCCACTGGCCATATTTTCAAAATTAAAAAGCGAGACAACAAATTAAAAAATTGAATATCGCAATAATACCAATATTTTATACCTACATCGGTTTGAAAATGATGAATAAGCAAAAAATAACGTCATTGATCAATTTTCTTTAACATTTTCGGCAAATAATCGAAAAAAAACGGGATCCCACTTCTAAAACTGGGACAAAAGACGTCCCGTTTAAAATTTGTGGGAACAATACGGGACGTAATCTTAAAAACGGGACTTATGGTCACCTTAACTTTAAAGTAAAAAATTAAAAGGTATTGAGAAATCATGAAATCTGTAATGTATAATGCAGGGTACTATAGCTGGAATAATAAAATAATCAATTTTCTTCTTCTCCTTCGCCTTCTCTCCCAACTATTTGAGGTCAGCTACTATAGACGGCAGGAGATTAAAATTTAGTCGTCGGTATTAACATTTGTTGCAAAATTTATAAAAAAAAAATTATAAAAAACACATTCTGGCCTCTAAGAATGTAATAGAATAATAGGATAGAAAAATAAAATAAAAATGCAGGCCAGTCTGCATTTTGAAAAAATGAAAGATGAAAACAAGATGAAAAAAATCGACCAGTTTGGGTCCAGTATAGGACTGAAATAGTATGGTCGGAGATTTGACCGAAATTGGAACCAAACGGGTGTTCCCATTACGGTCGTCAGGACTGTTTCGGGAGGTTTCTTGTACTGTTAGGGTACGAGATTTATTTATTTATTTATTTTTTTAAAACTGTATATAATCACAAGATTTTAACAGTGCGATGGTGTTGGAATTCGGCGTAAATACTTAGTTGTGAAGTTTTAGTAATATAAAGCTGGCAATTTGCAGAAATATAACAATTATAGAGTTTTGCAATTTAGGTGCCTACTTTTTAAATTATTTTTAATAATTACATCCAAAACACATTTATTTGCTCTATTACCTATCTGACGTAGTTTTCACAAGAAATATGGGGGTATTTTCGATTTAAACTATTCGAGTAAACGTATGGTGAGCCACTGCTTCGCCCGGTCTCTTTATAAGTATAGGTACGACGAAAACTTCAAATTAGCAACTTTATATTACTATAACTACAGTCCAAAATGTCATAACTAACTACCAAGTGTTTGCGTTAAATGATAACAACACCACTGGTAAAATCTCACGATTATACATAGTTGTTTTTTAAAAAAAGTGAATAAATTGCGTGGAACTAATTACCTGCATTTGTTCCGCAAATAATCATTAAATTTTCAACGTGTTTTTTTTTAAATCTATATAATTTTTTTGTTATATCCACATGGTGTCACAACTATGTTTAGATACAATGTTTGGAAATTATACAATAATATTACATTATATCTTGTTTTTTAAGTTAGTGATACTAGAACATCATCGAAATCTAACAGTGAAACGTTCGATTCCAGTGGGCATAACTTAAAAAAGCTCATCGATAATTTTGACGTGATTGAATCAGCCAAAGTAGTTGATTATGATTGTGTCACAGATGATTTTGACAAAATTCAGGTATTCTCTATTGTTTAATATGACAATATATGTGTAGATATTCACTAACTCTGTATAATTGTCCTGTGGACTTTAAATTAAAATTATAATGTATAATTTTGTTACATGATATTTAAAAAAATGTAGGTAGGTATATATTACATAGGTACCTATCACTTTACTATTTATTTTTATTGTTAATTTATTGAATATTAAATGTTATATTAAAATATTATGAGGGGTTGGACCGTTTTTCTATACCTAAATTATTTAATATTTTTCTCTACAGCTGCAGTCATTTCAAATAAAAATAAACTGGTCAAAATGTAATTTTCAATATTTAACGATATTTCATCTTTGCTATAGATGAAAATAGTAATTAGATTTATTAATCATATAAATATTTATTGTGTAAACATATTTAAATAAAGTAAAATTATTTTATATGTATATATATATATATATATATAATGGGAATATTAAATGAATTATTTCTCATAAACTAATAATATCTTAATAGCCATTTTAAGCCAATAATTATTTTCATTCAAAAATCAATCCTTCATATTAGTACACGATTTTCAATGATCAAAATATTTCTAATGTTTCAAAATTTAAAAATAGCTGCTCGACTAACATTCCTAAATAACATAGGTACATATAGGTAGGTACTTAGAATAAAATAAGTTTATTATAATAATAGTATCTATTATTATTTTCAAATGTTTAAGACATACATTTATAAAAAAATTTTATCATTGATGTAGATTTTTCTTTTATTAAAATTAATTTGTAAATCATTCAATGTGTAATTATATTTGAAGTAATTTTAAAATAAAAATTGTAGAACGAAAAATGAAAATTATATTAAATTTGAAAGTAGTTTAGTGCACAAAAGTTTAGGTAATTACAAAAATCGTACACAGAATTTATTTATAATCGAAATATTTATTTACATTGGAGCGTATAGTAGTAGTATAATCGTTATGAAATTAAATTCCATAAATAAAAATATTACATTTATAAGTTAAACAAATTCTAGTAAGCGATTAGCATACTATATTATTTATAAAATTAAAATAAAAATTCCCAAAACTATGATACTTGGCAAGTATGAATTCAATATTATAATTTATCGTTAAACTACTATTTAACATTTTAACTAAATAAATAATAGGTGCCTAATACAGAATGTAGGTTTACTAATATTTCATAACGTATTTTATAGGAGTAAAAGTATTTTACAATATTCCGGTTTCGTAAATTTATATCTTTTAAATACTTATAAATACAATTTTAAAATTAGAAAAATTGATCATTTTTCCCAGTTAATTTTTATCTGAAAACACTAGCCTGTGTGGGCGGCTTTTATGCCAAAAAAAGAAAATATCTATTTCCGATTTTCTTCAAAAAGTTTTAAATTACATTAATTAATATATACCTACCTATTATATTTAATACGTGTATCGTGTATGCATTATTATGTTTATGTAATGAAATATTTAAAAATATAACTAAATATCTGCAGTTTTTTTTTATATATACAAAATAGTAATATGATAGCCATATTTATGGCCATTATACCTATGTGTATTTACCTATTAATTATCATGACGGACATGACGTATTATTTTATTTATATTAATATATATATTTTTTAGGCAAAAATGGTTGAAATGTGCTCTGAAACAAGAGTAGACGTTTTATTAAGTACAGGAGGTACAGGTTTTGCTCCCAGGGATGTTACACCTGATGCAACTCTCGGAATTGTTCAAAAATTGACACCGGGTATAAGTCAGGCGATAATGAATGAGAGTTTAAAAATTACTCCAATGGCAATGCTTTCTAGGTAAATATAATGTACTATCTAGTAGGTAGATATTATTTACTGAAAAATATAATATACAGTCGGTAATATAATTTATAACGACTCCACTCGTAATAATATGTTGGATAAAACGATGTTAATGCCAATATATAGGCTCAATCAAGAATTCATCTTTTGTGTGTGTACAAATACACCGATTACGACATCAGATGAATAAACATATTAATAATTAATATGTTAATTAACATATCGGTTAAAACATAATCTGGTCACGCGTAAATAATATTAAATGAGTATAGATATACTATATGTGTAAATTAATTAGAAAGTCAGTAGCCCTAATTCATGATATAGTGTGATATTTTATTGCATCTTTTTAAAATAAAATATATGACTAATTACCTTTGTTTTCACATGATTTACAAAAAAAATATTTACAGAAAAATATTGCAAAACTGTAGCTAATTATAGCTATCTACAAGTATTAAAAAGTGTGAAAAACGTATAATTTTGCAATGTTTTAAAATTATGAATTGCTCTCCTTCATTCAAAATTCAACCAAATTTAACAAAAATTGTTCTCAATATTATTTATAAGTAACTCTATAAAATGGCTATTTTCAAATTTTTCAAAAATATTTTTTGAAAAAAATCAAAATTTTTTTTAAAAACTGATGCTATTAATCATATATTTTATTTAAGAAAATGCAGTAAAATATTTGCACACTATTGAGAATTAGAGCTATTGACTTTCAAATTAATTTACATACTGTATTGTTGCTACAAAACATCACATATATTTTAAAATCAGTGATGTTAGTTGTAAAAATTCCTTTTAAAATGTATTTTTTACAAATATAATTATAGGTACTATACAGTATAGTGCAGATGTATGTAAATATTACATTTACATAGTAGTAGAGTAGATGTTTTCAGGCATATGAAAGCTTTCTAATGGATAATTCATTCTAGCTGGTGCTTTAGAGAGGCCATTTTTTTATTTTTGCAATATAGTTATTTTTAATGAGGAGTTTCTTATTTATCACACCGAAAATTAGCTAAAATTAGACTAAATATAATATAAATTAGATTTCTTTGAAACTGTTTAGAATTTTAATGTGCTTAAATATTTTAACAATATAAGAATATCTAATTAATAATTTTGAATTATTATAACTTAAACATATTGTATTTTTTATTAAATAATTTTGTGTCTCTATTATTAAACTTTGGTTTATTAGGCTTTGTAGCACTTTTAACTAAAAAACGAAAGAAAAATATTTTAAATGTTTATATTATTTTGTAGTCGGTATACCTACTAATATAAAAAAAATATTAAAAATAACTTAAACATATTAATATATAAATATATGAGTACTTGTGACTATTTATAATTATTATATTATATGGGTACCCGAAGTCACAATATTATATACTTTTATTTTGTGTATACGTATTTCAGCAACTATGTTGTTATCTTCAACACATTAAACGTTAAATTCTTAAACATTTCAAATAGAAATTAAAATTTTTACAATAAAATTGATTTAAAAAATTAAAATTTATTTTTTTAAATCTCAACAATTTTAAGTTTTATATACTTATATATATATATATTTTTTTTTTAGTATACATCACCGACTACAAAATAATAATTAAAATTTAAAAAAACAATTTTTTATCATTTTGAAGACATTTGATTGGTTGCGGATATATTAATTTCGACATATTCTATTTCTAACGAACCTACCAATTTTGAAAACTGAAATATTAAATTGATGTGGACAAATAATTTAAAACTAAAGAAATTTGGACTTTACGACAAATTCAAATCTGCAGTTTTCGGAATCCTTATTGAATTAGTAGATTCATCGGTACGTCGGAAATATATATATTATATATGGTTAATTTCTGACATAGACATGGCAAAGGTTCACGGTTTCGAGCTCTCACCAACACTAGATAAATTGTCTGCATTGGCGTTTGCCGATGATTACAGATATTATAGCGCGTAACGAAGAGAGTGCAATCATATTAGTCGAGACCTTGCAATTAGCCTTCAAAAAAGTAGGGATGTTGATCAATCCTGAAAAATCACTTGTCATAAATATCCGAGAGGGACAGCTGTCTCCTAAAAATCTAATTTTATCGGACAAATCTACCGTAGGTACAAACAATTGCACCCAATGAGCAGATAAAATATCTGGGAATCAATTACACAGACAGTATACAGTATTCAGTATTCGATAAGAAAAAATTCATTACAGATCTAGAAAAAGATTTTAGGATGCTTATCACCTCCCCATTTTTGCGAGGTGACCAAAAATTGAACATGCTAGAACAGTACCTATATATGTATTTTCCAAAGTTTATCTATCCCATGCAGACTACTCCATTAGATCTCTTAGAACGACCATTCGTAGAATCGATTGATTTTCTATTATGCGACAAGGGATCAGAGAGATGATAGGACTACCAGCTGCCGACACCCCACTACCGGTACCTATATTATACTAGACTGGCCGGAAGCTCCGCTGCCTGGGAATTTTACTAGAAACTTGGGACGCTTCCCTCCAACACATCAACATATTATATGCTAAACCCTCATTAAGGTCGATGACAATCATCTTACATATCACTCGAAATATGAACTTAGAAATTGAACAATGTATAATAGATACAGGCTTGGCGGAGTACCTAACTGCGGAACCAAATGTACGGCGCAGAGCATTAGAGTTCGATAAACGGTCGCAAATGCCACAGAGAGGCGTGGGGATAAAATGGTACAAATCATTCACCCCCCGGCTAACAGCTGGTCGTCGAATAAATCGGCAATAACAATATTAGCGACTGGTGCAAATATGGTATTAAAATGTCAATGAACTCGATGGCTAATCGCGCGACGAGAGGACGGGAGTCGGGGAAACCGCCTCTGCAGACGAATCCTTGCGGTGAGAAAAACAAAATTGAAACGCTTTTCCACATCCGGGGCTCTTGTCCGCGATCCGAGCTACTCAGAAATTCGGCACACCATAAAATACGCACCCAGCTAGCAAATATATTTCGGAAAAAAAAGAAGGATTTGAGGTAGGTATAGGTATAGGTACCTTGAACTTAAAATCATTTACGGCATACAAATATGTGTTTTATTTTTCTGTTTATTCTCGAATTAAATAAAAAGATATATATATATATATATATAATCAATAACAATATATAGGTATTGTTGTTAAAATATATAACAATATATATATATATTGTTGATTTTGGGGTGAATAGGGACAATAGGGTGAATATATTATATTTAGGTACCTGCCTATACCTATCTACTTACATTTTTGTTCTTATATCTTATTTTTATTTTTGTGCTTATACCTATGTGTTTATAAATATGAATGATATGTCATTCATGTATTAATGTAAGACTTGATGATATTCAAAAAACTTTAATTAATTAAAATATCATTTTTATAAATTCAAGATTGAATTAACTAGTTAAGTTTTTGTTTTGTTTTAATTTGTTATATCTACCTACTTATAGTAAATTATTTAAAATATCTATTATAAATTCAAGACTGAATTAAACTGAGTTAAGTGTGTTTTTTTTTAAATTTGTTATACTAATAATTAATTATTTAAAATATCTTTACTTATTATTATATTGAAGACTGAATTAAACTGAGATATTTTTTTAAATTTACAATGTTATAATTAATTATTTAAAAATCTGTTATAAATTCAAGACTGAATTAGTCATTTACATATAAATTCCTATTATTTTATTATATTTTTTGTATTTATTTTTATTTTTAAGGCGGCATTAAGTTGTATATTTCCTACTTTTGCACTCAAAAATACATTGTATAATAGGTTATAGCATTTTTGATAACTTAATTTACTGATCCTATACACATTTAGGCCAGTGTGACTAGATTAATAGAGTAAAATGAATGAGTGACCCTATTCACCCTTTAATAGTATGAATAGGATCACGTTTTTAAAAAAATATATAAAATATATGAGAATAGGTATACACATTATTTATAATAGGTATTAACAAAGAGTATGTCAACTTTAATTAAAAAAAAAAAAAAAAATCAAAATATCTATAAAACTCCTGAAGTTATTGCCAAAAAACATCTAAAATTGACCCTATTCACCCCATTTTACGGTATACGATACCGTAAATACAATGCTTGGCATATACTGAAGGTAATAGCCACCAAAACAGGAGGGTCGATATAATCATCGTCGACCGAATAAAAAACAAAGGAATGATTCTGGACCCGACCCTCCGATGGGAAACAAACGACATGAACCAAGACAAATTAGTGGATGAAGAGAAGATGTCCATTTACAAGCCAACCATCCCCTTTTTTCAAGAACAGTATCAAATTAACAATTGGGAAGTTGATGGCCTTTGATTCGGGGCACGTGGAACCGCATCGCCACTACTCAGAGACTTCTTCAAAAAAAAATTTACTAGAATTAAGACTTAAGAGAACTAAAAGAAATGTGTTTAGCGATCATCCGAGACACTCTTAACATTATATATAAACATTTATATTCCTCATATTTTACACAATTATGCAAACTTGCATACTTCTTTTCTTTTATTATTAAACTAGAACACCGTGCTTTAAGCATAATGTTTTATCTCTGTATTTTAAGATCACTCCATATTATATAGGTATTATGTAATTTCACTTTGTTAATTCCATTAGTTTAGTTTATATATGTTATATGTATTTCAAAATTTTGTAACAATCATGTTTGAATGTTTACACTGTGTCATATAGGTAACTTGACTGATGGGCAGTTCGCTTTAATAAAGTTGTTTCTCTCTCTCTATACCTAGTATAATATAAAACGCAAAGGAAACCTACCATAAAAATAACGGAAAATAAAATTGTTAGAAATCAAAAAATAATGACGTCATATTATCGACTGTTTATATTAATTATAGTATATATATTTGTAAATTTAATATTTATGTATGTATTATATATATCTACTTATTAACGAAAATAAAATATTTTTAATTTAGAGCGGTATCTGGAATATATAACAAAACTCTGATTATTAATTTGCCAGGAAGTAAAAATGCATCAGAACAGTGCTTACGCGTTATTTCATGTGTTATACCACATGCAGTTTCGCTAATAAAAGATAAAAAAGAAATATCAAAAGAATTTCATAACCAATTTAATTCTAAAACTAACAACGAATCAATTGTTCCAGTATGTTTATTTTTTGAGTATCAATATTTTATTAATTTTTGAAAAAATTATTTGTTTAATATTAATTTTAAAATATTTTATAGGAATGTGTTAGAAAAATAGCATGCCGCCATAGAGAATCACCATTTCCAAAAATCAGCGTTAAATCAGCATTAATTATTTTAAAAGAACAATCTTTTTCACAATATAATGACAATAATAAAATGATGTAAGTTTTGTATATATTTTATCTATATAGAAAAATGTATTTCATTTAAAATTGGCAATAGGATTTTTCAAATTATATGGTTAATATTTCATTGTTTGTGTTTAATATAATATAATATTTTTTAAAATAATAAACTAAATTAAAATATTAGTAACGATTTCCTGCAAAGTAGGTGTTAAATTTTTTTCGTGACTCCAAAAGTATTTAATTTATATAAATAAATATCTTAAATTAAATTGTTGTATTAATTAATTTTTTTTAAATCTTGAAAAACTACCTAGTCAATTTTTGAACTAATTATATCTTATTCTTATTAATCTATTTGAAAAGTTAGTATGTTTCTCATAACTACCAACTATATGATATAAAATATATAGTTTAAAGTATTGTAAGGTACTAAAATATACTAACATAATATAATGGTATTTGGTTTTTTGATAAATAATTACTAAATAGTAAATACTTTTTAGTTATTATTGTTTTAGAATTAAAAAATATGTACTTGCAATGTTAAAAGTAATTATAAATTATTTTAATTAGAAAACCTAGAAAGAATTATCTTATAAATAATAATTTACGCTTGGATAAGCATACAACTAATTTTTGGTAAATTTAATATTAATGTGTTTATGACCTTTAGGCTGAGAATCACTGCAATTTTAGTCTTAGTAAGACTTGGTAAGACTAAAATGATATTAATACTGATTTGTTTGTTCAATTGTCTGAGGGAAGTTTAATATATACATGTTATATAGGTATATAGAATAATAAAAATGATTTATAGTTTAGATGTGTTTAAAAATTCTATTCTGTTTATGGCTTTGTAAATATAAATTTCAATGAATGTTTATTGTATACATTTATTATAAGTAATTTATAGCGGATTTTTAAGGTACCCTACTGTTTGGATATTTTCTACCGGAGATGAACTTCAAAGCAATAAAGATACTTATCCTGGTTACATCAGAGACACTAATTCTATTATGATAAATCAAATATTAGAACAAGACAAGTATTTAGGCGTAGTATTGAATTATGGTGTTGTAAGAGATGAGTATGTAATAGTGATATTATATCACATTTATATTTTTATAATGACACAATTATTTTGTATTATTAAGTTGGATTGATCTTTGCAATCAATTTGAAGAAGCATTCAACAATGCAGATATAGTAGTAACGAGTGGTGGCGTTTCTATGGGCGAAAAAGATTTGATTAAACATGTGCTAAAAGAACATTTTAAGGGTCATATTCATTTTGGCAGAGTAGACATGAAACCCGGGTAATTAAGTTCAACAGTTAGATATATAATATTTACAATAATGACTAATTATATTACAGAATGCCAACTACCTTTGTGACGCTTTCTTTTAATGACAAAAAGAAATATGTATTTTGTTTACCTGGGAATCCTGTATCTGCTGGTGTGTGTACTCATTTATTTTTATTACCATTTTTGAGAATGGTTTCTGGTAGAAAATCCATTATTCATTCTTTCAAAGCAATGGTAAATACATATTTAACCTAACCTATATAGGCATATTATATTCCAACACAGTTTTATTTTATAATAAATCATATTAAGATATAATACATTTTTGTAGATAACTCATGATATTAATAATTTGGATGTTAGACCAGAGTATAAAAGGGCCTTGTTGACATATCAAAACGGACAATTTGTCGTGTCTTGTTTAAGTAAGAAAATAATATTTTTATTAATATATCAAGCTAACCAATCAGTTTATTAATCTATCAATCACTGATAACTAAAATCAAAAATTTAAGAATTTAATTTAATTTAGGATATCTTGGCATAAGTTGAATTTTGATATCCATTTTAATGTAAAAAATAATTCAAATATCAAAATGGAATAAATTCTCAAATTAAATATTTTTCATTAAAACCACAGTTTTAAGAATTACATTTGGAAGAACTATTTTTGTAATGTTTATATTTAAAAAGTAAAACAATCTCATTGTGTTTTTGATAGTTAATTACCTATGAGTTTTACTATACTATTGAATAATTATTTGTGTTCCTTCAATATTTCTGTCTAAATTTAAATGTATCCCTTTAGTCTTCATTACCTATGCTATTATATATTTGTCATATTTGTGTAATACCCAATGTACACACTCACCCATATGTTTATAAAAATAAATCGAATATATTGAATTGGAGATCAGATAAGTAAATATTTAGGGGAGTTGAACATGGCACTTGAGGGATAATTTGGTGATTTTTGATAAAAATGATTACAAATTGCTTATATATATTAATAGCCAAACTCCAACAAAGTAGTCGACTATTAAGTTTTGTTGGATCTAACTGTTTACTTCAATTGCCTTCATCAACGAAACAAACCAAAATTAAAGCAAGAACAATTATAGATGTTATAGTAACTAAAAGTATAGAAAATACTTATATTGCGCCTATTATAAAAGAACCGAACTTAGATATGGCAAGTACTTTATTATTATTATTACTTTATTATTCTATGATTATTTATTATCATATCCCTGTAACTTATAAGTATAACAGTGAATAGACTGTTTCTATTTCGTAAGAATAAATCTACTAATAAAAAATCAGAAGTATTTACACAATTAGATTTAGCATGCTTATCTTAAATCACATAATTTATTGTTTAATTGTATTTTAATGTAAAGCAATAATTTATATAGGTATATCTGATAAAAAAAAGTACACTTGGAGATATTAATCAGTGGAGGTCAAAATCATGTATAAAAGATGTATTGGATTTAATGGTAGAACATGCGTTAATCATAAAAAGTGAAAATATACCCACTGTGTAAATTTACAACACATTTATTATTTAATTACTTATTAAATTGCTAATGTAGGTAATATATTTTTGTTTATCTTAAATAATGGTTTACTTTTCAGATCTGCTATTGGTTATGTTTTACATTCGCCAGTTAATTCATTGGAAAATTTACCTCCATTTGAAGCTTCAATAAAAGACGGGTACGCTATTAAGTATGTGAATAGTGATAATTGGTCTCAAAAATGCAATATTTTTAAAGTTGTACAAGTGTCAGTGGCTGGGACGGCGGTAAATACATACTTTACTTTTACTAAATAAGATTAAAATGCTTACATACCTATTAAGAGCCAAAAATTATGATTTCATATTTTTAAAATAAATCTATCTTTTAATAACAAACATTTATAGCCTAATTGTCAAGAAGAAATACATAAAAAAGAATGCACTCGAATAAGCACTGGAGCTCCTTTACCACCTGGAGCTAATTGTGTAGTACAAGTTGAAGATACATCCGTTTTATCAAAATCAGCAGATGGAACAGTTGAAATGACTATTAATATATTAAAAGAACCTAAACAGTTTGATAATATTAGGTAAGTCTAAGTTAGTTGTAAAATTACTTCAGTACTATATTGTATTAGAATCATTAAAGGTAACATGAATAATATAAACAACTCGACAAAATAATAATATAATTAGTAATTTATATTTATATTTTATAATATATATTATGTAAATTAATTTTTATTTCATAATAAATTACAATATTTTAATAATAATTATAGCATGAACATAATATTTTAAAATTTGTTGTATGTTGTAAATGGACCAATTGTTTTATGAAAACAAATGTTATTTTAACTGTTTTAGAAGTATTGGTTCAGATATTTCTGTGGGACAACGCCTTCTGGATGAGAATACAGAAATTGGTCCATTTGAAGTAGCTTTACTACAATCTGTAGGCTGTGAACAAGTGTGTGTTTATAAGTAAGCTTTAATAAAATATTTTTCTCATAATCAATAAGCATATTATATATCAGGGATGGGCAACTCAAAGCAACTAGAGGGCCAAATTTTGAAACTGAAAATGATTGCTGGCCTGATATGAAGTTGTATTTTTTATCATTATAGGTATGAAACATAGTCATTCATTAATACCTATATATTTTATGTCTATGATAAAAACAAATATTTAAATTTAATATGTGTTTTATTATTGAAAATTTCTCTAAGATACAATTTACCTAGCTACTTTTATTATATTTGAAGTTAATTGTAGTCAAATTTTCGATGATACAAATGTCAAAAGACAGTCCGGGCCGAATAAAAAGAGTGGGCCGGATGTGGCTCACGGACCGCCAGTTGCCCATCCCTGTTATATATCATTTTGTATAGGTATATAAGAAAATAAATAAATATTCATTTACATTTTTTTTATATAGGGATTGATAATAGTTTGTAAATATAATCATTTTAAGACAAACCTGCTTCTTAATTTTCATTTTAAATAATTTATATATATAAATTTAATAAATTTAAAAATTTGGAGTACATTTTGGTTTTCAAATATTGTAAAAATATTTCCTAAAAATCTTATTTAATCATATTTTTTCTAAAATTTACATTTTTAAAATTAAAAAAAAAAATGTACTGGTCAGGAGAGTTCTTTGCTCATCAGGTAGGTGGAGGATATACTGATATGAAAGCATTAATAAATTATTTTGTTCCATATTAAAAATTTTATTAGAGCTTCAGTATAATAATATTTGATATATGTATATTTTTTAATGATCTTTGACCTTTAAATAGCCACTTAAAAAAATGAATTACTATAAAAACTATATTTTATTTGTTATTTACCCTGGACTTATAAAATATGAATACTGCATACACTGTATAAAAGATAGTTTTTCTTTATGCTTAAGGAATTAGGAAACTACTACTCGACTTCATCTAACCAAAAAAGTATATAAATATGAAAAAAAAAAACATTATAAAATCAATAGATTCTTTACCTTGCTCAAATTCTAAAAATAATTTCTAATACGAGAATATTACCCCTATATTTCTTCCTTCAAAAATTATACTGCTACCATGCTACTAAGGTATATCATGCCAGTTGTGATGAATCTGTCGAAATTTTATTTCTGACGATATAAAATTTCTCAGAAAGGGGTCTTTGCTGAATACCTATACAACTATGGAGCATTAGATAAGTCTTAAAAATTTGTGGCACTTATATCGGATGGATTCTTAGTGCTTGACTGCTTTGTGTTAATTATTTTATACAATCCTGCAATATAAGAGGATTTTGTTATTTGGCTTTTTGTTATTTTTTAATGTTAAGTTCATATAAGATTCAATTTAATTACATTTATATTATATAATTATTAATCAATTACTTAATTAATAATTTTCAAATATATTTTATAGATATCCAACAGTGCATATTATACCATATATTAATAGCTCCATGTATCAAACATCTAATATAATAAAAAATCTGATAAAAATGGATGATTTCAAAGGAGACGTGTATACTTTATCTTTGAGGGAAGAGTAAGTAAAAATTTAATAATTTTATGTGATGTATAATTTAATTTTAATAATTTATATTTATAATTTTAAATCAGATTACACGATTTTAATGAAAATTATGTTAATGCATTTGAATATGATGATATTGTTATAGTATGTGGTACTAAAAGTCAACATGATTTTTGTCGTGAAAACATTAATTGTAATATTGATACATATTTTCATATCAATAACAATTCTCATGGGTAAGTATATAAGCTATTATAAATTAAAAATAAAGACACCTACCTAATAATATTAAATTCCTGCTCTATAGAATTTCACTTGGATTCGGTACATTGTACATAAAGGACAAGCGAATAGTAATGTTGTATACTACATGCTATGATTTAGATTCAATTTATAACTGTGTACATTTATTTATATTGCCCTTTTTAAGAATGGTTACTGGTAAAAAACAACATATTTCTGCAATCAAAACAATAGTAACAATTTATTATTTATTTTATCGGTTTTAAACGTGTGTGAAGTTAACCTCCCCATGTTATCCAATCCTTTCAAAACAATTTATAACCTCATTTTTAGAATTTGTAACCTCATAGTTTACGTGATACGGCTGGTTTCTTGATGGGAGATAAACAGTAGCCACTCGACATCATCCGATTCACAAAAAAATTCCATATTATTCTATTTAATTTGTAACCTAATTCTAACTAACTTTTTAGAATTTGTATCATTTCCAAGTTATAACCATTTTTATCATGGGAGGCCAGCCCTTCCAAGTTGATAAAATCTCTTGAAACTATATGTAATTTATTAAGGGGAATTTGTAACTTTTTTGTGACAAATTTTTTAGAATTTTTAACCTCACCGTTTCTGATTTATGACTACTTTTTCAGTATATAGTTAGCCCTCAAATTTGGTAAAAATGTCTCAAAACTATATTTAACCTTTTAAGCTTAATTTGTAATCTATAAAAGGTTAATAAACCATGAGTATTATATATTTTATTCAACATAAATATTGAATATATTATTTTATTTGATAATAGATGACAATATTAGAAATGTATTAATATATAATATTATGTATATTAATAAAATAAAATATTATATACCTATGTACATATATCTATATTGATGTGTATGCTTCAGAATTAATCAGTGGAAGAATTATTTTTATTAGTTCTATATTTTTAGCATAAATTAATTGAGTAATAAAAATTTTGGGAAATACAAAATAAAGGTTACAAATTGTTTTGAGCAATTTTATCAACTTGGGGAGCTGACATCACACTGAGAAAGTGCTCATAACTCAGAAACGGCAAAGTTACAAATTACAAAAAATTGGTTACAAATATATTACAAATTCCTTTTAATATGTAACATATAGTTTTAAGAGATTTTATCCACTTGGAAGGGCCTCACATGATAAAAGTGGTTGTAACTTGGAAACGGTACAAATTCTAAAATGTTTGTTACAATTAGGTTATAAATTAAATAGAATATTATAAGACTAACTTCACATATGTGCATTTTAAGTGATTTTTTTTAAATTTCACTTTTATAAATTATCAACTTAAGTGTCAATAATAAAATAAACCTTTTATTATTTTCAGTCTGAAAAAATTAAATTACCTACAAGCAAATTCTCACGAGCTGAATTTAATTATGAAAATGGGGAATTCAATGTCACATGTTTCTCTTGTAAGATATAATTGTATAATTCATAATCTAATTTCTTTTTACATTTTTTTGTTATTTTTCTACTTTCCATAAATTGACAAAATATACTATTATGTTAATTTCATACAAAAATTTATTTAACAATTAATATGTAAAAGTATTAAAATTTAGCAAAAAAAAAAAAAATAATAGTCATAATAATAAAACATGTTTAGGTATTCTTAAACTTTGAGTCAATTATAATATTTGTATATATATAATATACATTATACATTAATATTTAATTGCCATAGGTCATAATGCCAATTGGCTTTCATACAAAATAAAATAATGTTATAATTATACTTACTTAGTAAGATCCTTATATAATATATTTAACATGCATGGTCAGATAGTAAATACTATAGACAACTACACAAGTATTTAAACATTTATATAGGTACTTATTATTGATAAAGCCTATATAGATATGGATTGTATAATATTGGTTGTTTACTATTATCTACTATTATACTATTAATATAATATGTATCTATGATTGGAATCTTATTTTTTTCTTCTCCTCCTTCACCCACAGTACCAACTATTTGGGTTCAGCTACTCTAGTCCTCAACTTCCACAGAACTCGATCTCCTACATCCTCCTCACTTATACCCTCCCAACTCATATCACTAATACATTTACTGTCTCCCCACCTGTTTTTTGGTCTTACTCTTTCCATTTTTCTTTCAACATAAATTCCCTTTACTATTCTTACTGCTTCTGTCTCCTCCTTCCTTAAAACATGCCTTAGTCATGTCAATCTATTCTCCCTCTTTTGTCCACTATTGGAACCACTCTTTTACTAGGTACCTACCCCTCATAGAGTATGTACCCCTATATTAATTTCTTATTTTATCCTCTCTAGTAACTTCACTCGGCTATTTTAAGATTCTCATCTCTGCCACACTCATACTCTTGTTCTATTTTCCTATCCAGTGCTCAACGCTCCAATCCATATATATCATTGCAGATCTCACTACTGTCTTATAAATTTTAACTTTAAACTTAATTGGGATTCTTCTGTTGCATAAAATACCCAATGTTTATCTTTAGTTCATCCACCTACACTTAATCCTATGTTTTATATCTTCCTCAAAACTACCATTCTTCTGTAAAACTAAATACTAAAAATAAATACTTGAACCTCTCAACCTCACCCACCGCATCTCACTCGACTTCATTACTTGTCCACTTGCCCTTCCCTATTCGCTCTGTGTTCCTTTTCTCCAAAATCATACTCTATTTATTCTGTTTTACCCCTACTAATCCTTAATCCTTTCCATTCAATAGATTCTTTCTACTCCTTCAGTCTACTGTTCACTTCTTCAAGACTCTCACCAACAAACACTATATCATCTGCAAACAGTATGCACCATGGCACCTCACTCTACATATCTTTTATTATTTCATCTATTACTAGGGAAAATAAATAAGGACTCAAATCTGATCCCTTGTGCACTCCTACTCTGATCATAAAATTCTCATTTTTCCCACATGAATTCCTTACTCTTGTACTTACCCCTTCATTTATGATTTCAATAATTTATAAAATAATTTATGTAGGTATAGAGAATAGACTATAGATTATTATTATTATTATTAATTCATAAAAGTGATTTATTATTTTAATTTTATATTGTAGTGAATCATCAAAACTGTATTGTTGATCATTCGTCACAAGTTATGAACACTAAAAACACCAAAACAGAATTAGATGTTATTGTTACTGAAAATTCCGATTCGTATTTTATTCATTATTAATAGAAATTTTAATTTTAATGTATCTACATTTTAATTATATATTTATGTTGTAAAATTTATTCTAAATAATACGATTATCAAATATAATATACCTACTCAAAGAAGATAATAAATAATTTTTGAATTTGCAGCATGTGTTTCTTATTTTTGTTATTACCTATTTTAAGTGGTGAGAGAAAGTTATTAGTTATGAGTTACCTATATGAAATGATTAATATATATATATATATATACTCACATATATATACTATATACACCTATAGATACACATATACACATATACTCCTTATCGATTGGATTTTTTTCCCTCGAAATTTTATATACTTTTATCTCGGTGGAGTAGGTAATATTAGGCATAGACCTATTAACTAAGTTAATAGTGTAGTATTTTAGTAAATTAGTTAGTATTTTAGTCAATTAGTTGATAGGTCTATGATATTAGGTACCTACCTTGCCTAGAAATGGTAGGACTGAAATAGGCCGGTACCGGATTACCTGATTTTATGGAATCGGTGTAAAGGACCGCGCACATCGTAGCGGTGCCGGTGGCGGTGAATATCGCTACTCACTGAAATATTGTAGCAGTGGTGGTTGATATTTTTATATGACAACTTTATATTATTAATAACTTTAATAATAACAATAAAAAAGTTTATATATATATATTGATTACTATACAGTAATTATAGTAGGTAGGTACCTACCTAGTATATTATATAGTTAATAAATTTTAAAGTTTGATATAAATAAGAAAATCATAATATTATATCTTTATGCCCTTTTATTACTTTTATTACCCCTTTGAAAGTGAAATGTGAAAATAGATTTTGATGAACTGTGTGGAAAGGTGAGACCTCGTTCGGATAATCAGATCACATATTTTGGATTATATATTATTATTTATAATATATAGTAAAGATTTTATTAAGATAGATAGGAGGTAGGTACCTACCTACCTGTTATTTTATCATTTATTTATGATGTTCATTATTGTATTTTAATTGCGAATGCTAATGATTAATATATAATATTGTTAAATTATATTAATATACCTAATACCTATATTATATTAATAAAATTTAATTAATTTATTATAAAATATAATAATGTATATTTATTATGTGTACCTATAGGTACCTAGTGTAGCACTTATAATAAAATAGTATATATAATATACTAGTACATATTATCATTGATTATAAATTATAATAATATATTGTAATTTATAATCAATGATATTATAGTCAATATACGCGTAATACGTACGTATATCCTATAATATTATGTATTGCCACCGCGGCGGTGAAATTGGTCATGCGGTACGCGCACACTGCCGCAGTGGCGGTGGCGGTAAAACTGTACCTATCCCATGTATTTCAATGGTGGCCCGCACACTGCCGCGATATTTTCGAATACCGCAGCATGCACAATTTTTACCGCCACCGCGCCGCGGTATTTCATTATTTTCTTTATTATTTCTCGCGCACATTTGCAATTCACTTCAATTTTTATACAAAACGTATTACTTACATAATAATATGTACCTATATATTATTATTTATTTTAATAATATGCTTAATATTAGCATATTTATTGACGATATTTATTGGTGAGTATGTATATTTATTTATGTACATAAATAATATTAAATAATAATATTGTTTGGGTTTTTATATACCTGTATACTTAGTATCAACAATCTAGATATTATCGTCTACAATAAACTGTAAAGATTTCTATGAACTATGAACACGTACCTACTACTTCAGTGAATTCAGCGAAACAAATTGTCAGCATTTGATATTATTATTCGATATTAAATCGATATAAATTATAGTTTATCGAAAATAATGTTAGATTAATTAAATTAATTAATTTAATGTAAAATTGTAAGATATTATCAGACCCTAGTATAGAGAAATCAAATATTACCAAATAAATAAATATATAAGACTTCCAAAGCTATTAAAATTTGAAATTGCATAGAAGTAGGTAGATAAAATTTAATGTAGAAGTAGTTAGATAGGTAGGTAGGTACTTATATAAAATAAATATAATATAATTTATTATATTATATTATATTATATAATTTTAAGTTACATATAGGTACTATGTATACGTAGGTATCTATAGTAACATATTATATCGCAGAACGCACAATTTTTACCGCCGCCGCGCTGCGATATTTTAACTGTAGGTACCTACTAATAAAATGTATTAGAATGAACAGTGTTTGGATTGGAAAAAAAAATAAGGACGGACTCTGAGCTTAGTTTAAAAATCGGCGTTCTGGGACATATTAGAGAAAAAGTAAGCCGTGGAAGACTTCGTCCCCCACACCCCCCTATCCATAGTTTCTTAACCAGGGAACACTTTAAAAACATTTTAGATTATTATAGAACATGAATGAGTAGAAAAATCCAACAATTTTTTTTTACATCATTGTTAGGTTACATATTTTCAAGATGGCATAGTTTAAGCATTCCTCTTTCAAAATAATTTAACACTTTTCCTTCTAAATGAATAATCGAGGAAGTTGTAGACGTAGACCGAA